>CAKNXH010059323.1:83285-131940 GCA_932178445.1 Andricus quercusramuli | reverse complement strand
AACGTGTCATGGGTGGGGCGTGAAGGAACCCTTATGACTTGCCACAGAAATAATTTAGGTTACACACGACCCCCTTTCCAACGTCTCATGGGGGGCGGGAAAACAACCCTGTGACTGGTCACAGGAAAAATTTAGGTCACACACGACCCCCTTTCCAACGTGTCATGCGGGGCGGGCAGGCACCCCTATGACTGGCCACAGAAATAACTTAGGTTACACACGACCCCCTTTCCAACGTCTCATGGGGGGCGAGAAAACACCCCTGTGACTGGTCACAGGTATAATTTAGGTCACACACGACCCCCTTTCCAACGTGTCATGGGGGGCGGGCAGGCACCCCTAGGACTGGCCACAGAAATAACTTAGATCACACATGACCCCCTTTCCAACGTGTCATGTTGGGGGCGGGAAGGCACCCCTGTGAATGATCACAGAAATAACGTAGGATGCATACCATCCCCATTTGTTCCCTAATGTTTCGTTGAAACATATCTTTTGCCATTAACCCATTTGTTTTAGCTGATCCTCGGCCACCCCCATCTAAACCAGTAAACAGATTTTCGAAATTTGAAAAATAAATATTTAGAATTCTATCGAAAACGGTCAGAGATACAGGAAAACTGACAACATTTTCAATTAGTATTAATATTGAATGGCGAGTTCGGATTGTTTGAATTGAATTAGATTGAAGTTGATGTTCGTGAAAGAATGTAGAAGGATTGAAAAGAATGTTTGGATGAGCTTCGAATTAATCGGATTGGGCGCTCGGATTGAAAAGGATTAAATGTGTGTTAGGATTCAAGTTTATGTTCGCATACGGATCGAAAAGTATTGAAAGTTGCATTCTGATTGTTTTCCGATTCACTCGGATTGAAGAGCACGGGAAAGATTAAAACTTGTTTGGGATGAGCTTGGATTCATCGGTTTCGGCATCGGATTGAGAAAGCAAAAGTTTGTTTCCGGTTGGTGAGTGATTTATTCGGATTTATTACACTTATTCATTCGGGCTGGTATCTGATTCAGACAGATTCATTCTGGTTGAATTCATGATGTCCCACGGATTCAAAAGGATTGGAGGTCGGATTGAAAAATCGATTCGGTATGGGTTGGGATTGAACTTGGTGCTGATGCATGAAAGGAGTAGGATTGATAAGTGAGCCGCTTAGGAACGTTTCAAACCAAAATTACAATTATTGTTATTATTATCAATTAATATCGCGTAAGCCGTACGAGATAGGTCAAAATCGATGTCATTTTATAATATGGATATCATATTATAGTGTAGTATATGCGGTGCTCAAAATTCAAAAATGACATCCATTTTTACCTATCTCTTACGGTTTACGAGATAATTCTTGTTAAAATTAAAAATAACGTAAGGTTCTCCTCAGGACCCAGTGGAACGTTTCCAAGCGGTGGACGTTTTACGCGTTCCAGGAACGTTTCTTGCTATTAGGGAATTCAAATTTGTTCGACCTGAAAACCAATTTTCAAAGATAATTTCAAAATATTTCAAATGTATATAAATTATGCAGTACAGAGATTTAAGGACGAAAACAGGCACGCCCGAGCGCGCGACCGGTCGCGTGGAACAGGAAAAGATAGTTCACTGTTAATATCAGATATGAAAATTCAAAATAGAGAGAGTTAGACGGAGATCGATATATGCGCAGAAGTAGGGAAAGTGAGAAAGTGTCAAGCCAATGACCTCACTTCCTCTCACAACAAACTCATTTGAGACAGCCTGGACAACCTTGCATATGCAGTGGTGTACGTAAACTGTAGTCTGTAGTGTGTCGTGTGAGTGGTCGTGTGCAGAGCAAAGTGTTTCTATCGTACACTCCGTACACTCCCACTCTCAGGAAAGTACGGATGCAATAGACAACATTTTGTTTATCATCACCAAAATTGCCTCTGGATTAGTGTGTGCAAAACAGTGATCTAATTTACTTCATTAGCAAATAAAGAAGAGATGATACAAAATGATGAAGGTGATGAGGATACAAACGAAGGTAGGAAACTTTACACAAATCACTCTTCCTCACTTTTTAGGCTAAAGCGAACCAGAAAGGTAAATGCAAGGATGCGCTATGAGTATTTCCCCATGACGTCAGACGTCATCGGTAAAGTCAAAATCTATAGGCTATTATCACCATACACTTACCGACTTACCACACATCATAATACGCCAACTCGCTTAGTCCACTTCATAATTATAGTGTTGCAAAGAATGTTAAAATGTATATTGTTTTGTGATATTCAGCTTAAAAATCAGTTTCAGGATTATATTGTGGCTTATCCAAAAAACGGATTTCTAAAGTAGAAAAAGACGGAGAAAAACAGTACCTATAAATTAAGAATCATATAGTCTCTTATTGAAATATTATATTCTGAACACGAAGCTTTTGTTTTTTAAACTCTTGTTTTATGTATGAATTAATTACCTAACATTACTTGCTATCGACCTGTACTGTTTATTTTGAGGTTATCTGTTTGGGTGAAATGGCAATTTGAAAACATCAAACTCTAAAATAACCTTCAAAGTAAGGTTTTTCATGTTTCTATTATTTCTAAAGTCACTCATCTCTCAATAATTTCTTTAGTATTGAAGTATTTAATAAAATACATTAGTACAGAAAATCATCGTAGGTTACTTTGTATACAAATTTACGTCATATGTTAATACTTTAGATTTATTGGACATGACACAGACACATTCTAGTTAAGAAAAATGAATTTTATTAAGTACATTTTGTGAAATGTCCAAAATAACTTTGCATTCTGCTAAATTAAATCAAATTAATTGCATCAAAATGTATTTCAGTGCATTATTTGGGTTCTTTGCATATGATCACTGATTATAGCAACCAAATGATTTCTTTGCAGGGTTTTGGAGTGGTGCGTCACTCGAGGTTTTCAACATATTGTTACTTGAATGAGGTAACATACCGTTACAAACTGTAAAAAAAACATAAAAGTGTAGAAAATACAGGGATGGGTACGTTAGAGATCCTAGGGAGAGTTGAAACAGATTACCCCGATTACCCCCTCCACTGTGCTTTAGACGGACCGGAATCGGAAGTCGCAGGGGCGCTAAAATTCGAATTATAGTTATTTTGGCAAAAGTGTTTGAATTTAAAAAAAAAAATTGAATTTACGTAAAAATTCCTGATTTTATTGAATTCTGATACATACCTTTATATTATATTAAAAGTGTTTATCGTTTTGAGTCCGGATATGAATTGAATATGACGTTTATGTTATTTTGTGATTGAGGTTTTGTTAACCCTCGCGTTGGCCGTGTTTGCACTGATTGCAATTTATTAACCGAAAAGTTGATAAAAAAAACGGTTTGCGGGAAAAGTGTACGTTCGAAAGCTTTTCCACAGAATGAAAAGCTTCGCCCGAGTGCAACATCGCGTGTTTGTGAGGTAAAATTAATAGAATATTAGAGTGTAAGTAATATCATAAGCAAAATTTAATCTGTGTTATCTTGATTAAAGATGCACTTTTCGCCTGAGAATTGAGATGTGGGAAACAGTGGACAATGAAAAAAAACTTAGGGATGATGCTATTCCGACAATATTTTCCAATCCACCATCTTCTAAACAATGCCTCATTTACTCAAATAATATTATTTAATAAATATTTTACAAGTATTATTTCACTCACATTAATTTACAAGGTTTTAACAACCTTTTTTATGTCTTTGTATATTTATTATATTTAAATTATAAATTCGATTTGAAAAACACGTGCATTCCACCGACTTCCGATTCCGGTTCGTCTACCAATCAAACAGATGACACAAATTATCCCAACTCTCCCTTGAGGATCTCTAAAATATATGATTATTATACGTACCCTAGAGTGGAGTACAAAACAATAGACTAAATGCGTGGGACAAAACTTTATTTTTGTAATATCTTCGTAATGAATAATAATTATCATTTTATTATTTCATTAAATAGTTCTTAAACAAATGAAAACTATTTTTCAAACACACTTATATAGAAAAATTTAGTTATTACGAAGACATTATTAGATATGGTGGTTGAAGTTTAGAATACCTAATTTTACGTTTTCTCACGCACCTTGAGTTTAGATTAAAATTATGCATTCAAAAATTATTTCATCTAAAATTTTCGAAACCACCCTATTATTTAAATTTTACAAGACCCTTCACCACTTGATTCTGCACAGTAAAACTCTACACCCAGTATCGTAAAACAGTTGAAAAAGTATTGTTTTTCCAATTGTTTTGCATTATCGGCTCTAGAGTTTTGGGGTGTTTGGTTTTTAAAATTTGAATAATTATTTTGTATATAGTTTTACGGTATGTAGAATTGAACTGTATTTTAATTAAGTGTAAAATATTCAATTAAAGTGGGACGATGGTCGTGGGGATTAAGGCATAGGCTTTGAACCCACTCCGTCGGCTTGCGGGTACGATTCCCGCCTCGCACTCTGGAAGAGTCGCGGTGGCTCATGCGGTGAACACTTGCCTAGCAAGGGAGTTTGTTCATCTCCTTAGGGAACACATTAGAAGCTTCCATTCCAATTCCAAAATATTCAATTTCAATCTAATTGATAAAAAACACAATTTTAAACAAAAATTGCATGTCATTACAAATATCCGTCTACAGAGGAATCATATTGGTCAGGGTTGCTTTTCGGATTTTGAAGATTCAAATTTTGCGTCGTAAGAACGTATAAAGACGTATCCTCTGCGGAAATAGAAAAGGGAGCATCAATGATGCAACATTGCGACACCCTCGACGACACTTTTCAAGCCTCAAGAAAATTTCGCCCCCCCCCCCCCCCTAACAATTTAGTAACATTTTAGTCTAGGGGAGGGCCCCTAGACTAAAATGTTACGATTGAAGTCAAGGCACTAGAAAAGTGGGCACCATAGAAAATATATTTCCAAGAAAACACCAATTTTTCTTGAATCGTTAATGTATCATTTCCTTTGGAAACCCCAAAATTGAAAAATGTATTTTTCAGATTCGTATAGGGATGAACTACGAACTAATTTGTTACTTACGGAAAATAATGTGCCGATTCGAAAACTCATCATCAGTAATCTAGCAGCGATGGTTCGTAATCTAAAATTGAAACACAAAAATTTTCTTTACTTTTACTGACTGAAAATAATTTTTTTGTCCGCAGGCGACACTGGATGATATAAAATCATTATTTTCCAAGTATGGACCAATAGACAGTTTCTATGCGAGACGGGACGTGGAGCATAAATGCAAGCGAGTATTTGTCACCTTTAATAGTGCTCAGGATGCTTTAAAGTAAATAAAAAATCGCAAATTTCATACTAGGATGACCAGAAAAAAACGCTTTTGATTTTCTTAGGAGTGAAGGGCAAATAACGGTAGCTTATCCGATTGTAGAAGCCAGATTTTTTATTTTTCATTTTAAACAATATTTAGAGGTGGCCCATCGCCTTTGAAGTTCTTATGTAATTAACATGGGGAAACTCAACTTTTTTTTTCATTCAAGATTTTAACCACGAAGTTATCCACTTTTTAATTTGAACTTTCAATATGTTGTTCTTGAGGTTCTCAGAGTCCGCATAAAAACATTCTTTTAATTAAAAATTCATAAAAAGCATTTATTACGGTTGCTTGAAAAGTGCCATTTTCACTGTTTTCTACTGTTTTTAAAGACTAATAACGGCTCTTATAATATATACCTTATATTGAAATTTTAAGAATATTTTCTTGGAAGTTTCAAGATCACATTTTCTGAAAAAGCAGATTAGGAAAATTATAAATAAGCGTGCAATGATGAAAATAAGTTTGAGTAGATTTTTGAAATTTGACAGGTCTACGACTTAAGCTGTTTAATTTTCGGGGCGGAGCGCTCATCAGCTCAGCCATAAAGGTCCATCACAGTGGGTCTTGACACCATAAACTCATAAAGCAGTCCCATTCTCAGCAAGTTTTTTTTAGTCATATTTCCCTTTTTCAGAAAAGTGGATAATAATAATTCAGGGGACTCTAACTAATCCTGTTATAAAGTCACATCGATGAAAAGAGCTGAGGTTGCACTTTTACGATCGACTCTTCAATTACCGAAATTGTCAGCTTTTGCAATGACAACTTTCAAAGACGATGGGCCACCTCTAAATATTGTTTAAAATTGAAGAAAAAAAAATCTGGCTTCTACAATCGCCTAAACTACCATTATTTGCCCTTCACTCTTGAGAAAACCGAAAGTGTTTTTTTCTGGTCACCCTATTTCACACTGTATATTAAGATATTCATACCCAACTTTATGCACAGTGGTTTCTCATAAGAGAATTTTTTACAGAGCCAGGAAAGATGGGTGGAAGCAAGCAATTCGGTTAAACAATCGTGTTTTACTAATCGAACCAGCTTATTCTTTCCTACAACCTGATAGCCATGACGAAGAACCTGTTCCTTTTAAAATGAAAAGAGAAGAAAGTCCAGAAACTAGCGAAAGGCTCAACTTTGGATCGATAAACAAACTTAACGAAGACTGTCTTGTTTGCATTTTCAAGCACTTACCTGTAGTTGACAAAGTTAGAATAGAGAGAGGTACGATTAAAAGTGATAGTCGAATTATAAACTTTGATTGGAAGTGGTCGGGCATTTAGAAATCTTTCGATGAATTACCTGAACTGATTTTAATTTACAGTATCAAAACTCTGGCGATCAGCCAGTCTGAAATCCTGGAGTCAAGTTAAATTTTTACGTAATGCTCGTCCTTTTGATGAGGAACAAAAAGACGAAGATGACAAAGCACCAATCAGAAACGAACCTTCAAATACTTATGAAGCGATTACAGACATTTCCATCGTCACAAAGTTACTACTACGTTGTGGTCGATTTTTGAAACGCATCGAGATTTCGTCAGATAACGTAGACATAAATGAGCAGACGATTTTTATGCTACCAGCATATTGTCCAAATTTGGACCAAGTCAAAATAAATAGTATCTCTAGTTCGAGTTGTTTACGAAGTCTGGCTTATGGATGCCATGAAATTTCATTCTTGCATGTAACTTTTGGCGGTTGCAAAGGTTATCACGAAGAAGATTTTTCAAAGTTATTCCAAACAAAGAAGAATCTTAAAGAAATTAGCATTCACTCTTATCCTATGACTGGGGAATGTCTTCTACATTTGCCCGACACTATCGAGAGGATATGTCTTCTTTATTGCATTTCAAGCTGCTTCTATTTTTCCGATGTAAGCATTCTTCATGTATTATACACAATACAACTTTTTTTTCTCGAAATCGTCAATAATCGGAACTGCGAGATTTAAATTTGGCAAAATCTGAGTCAGATGAAATGCGGAAAATTCTGATCATTCTATTGCATTTCTCACAATCTCACATGTCTTTTCAACAACAAAAAATATTGCTACGAAGTATAAAATTCTTTTTTTTTTCTTAACAGGCTGTCCAGAAGTTCAAAAGTCTACGAGAACTTTCAATATACAAAGGCGAGATTACTGGATTATTGCCGATACTTGCGGATTCTTGCGGGCGAAGTTTAGAATTTTTGCAACTAATCGCTTGCAATTTAGAATCTGAAGAAGATATGACTCGAATAGGAGAATTTGAAAATCTGCGACATTTATTTTTATTCTCACATTGGGTCACGGACCCGTTGTTAGATGATGTGGGACGACAATGTAAAAAACTTTCATCTGTGTGCCTGTATGTCTGTGAGTACAAATTCATTATTATTTATTAAACCTTATTTTATTATTAAACTTTTAAACATAAAATGAGGAAGCTCATTTTTCTCTCAGGCTTAAGATGGTTATTGCCCAGTATGTCGAAGGCATTCTTGGTTAGAGTTGGATTTTTTGTTTGTTTAAATATTATGCACGGGGTTGTCCCGGTATATATTATCAATCACGGACGCATTATCATAATACAATCAAGTGATCTGATAAGAGCGTGTGCCTTGAAATATTGGACAAAGCCTGGTTTTTTACCCCATCATTCACGGACTGGGTTGCAGTCAAGTGTATGATGGGGGGGGGGGGGACCTACAGATTAAGGTGGGTTCCGTACCACCAGAACCTCGGTAAAGGTACATAGACAAATTTCAGGAGGTACTGGCTCCGGGATCGAACCCCGGATCTCTGAGGTGAAGTCCGAGCGTCTAACCAGCTGAGCCACCGAGGCTCTTAATTTTCAAACTATTATTATTATTATTATTTATTATTATTAAACCTTAAATTAAATCGCCAACGGCGATACCACGCTGAAAATACCAGTTGTCGTAAGATCACTGAAGTTATGCAGTGTTGGGCGCGGTTAGTACTTGGATGGGTGACCGTTCGGGAATACTGCGTGCTGTTGGCCCGTCGAGGGTGTGGCGAGCCCACACTAGTAGAACTAGTAATAAATAATCCACCTAGAAACACTACCCGAATCGGGCAGTGTCACGCCTACCCCGAAACGGAAATGGCTTAATGGTATAATAAAAAAATCAATTTTAAAAATGAGACCAGGACCTTACAGAAGAAAAATTGGAAGACACTGCATATTTTTAGAGTTTTGTAGGCGAAAGTCTTATTAAGTGGTTCAGGTGTCCGTTCGTTTATTGTCACGCCTATTAAAAAACTATTAGGCTACGAGCCTGAGGTTTTGTATTCGATTCCTAGTCGACCACTACCAAGCTGAGAAAAATACTGCGATCCCTGAGAAAGATTTGCTGCGTATAGAAATGCCAAATTTTGTCCAAAAAATGATTTCGTGGGGAAGGGAAAGGAATTAATTTTTAGACCACAATGCTGGAAGCTTTTCTCTTACAGCAATTTCCTTTAGGGTTGATCAAATTGAAGCTGTTGGCATGTAGTTGTGCAATAAACATTCAAATTTGCTATCCTATCTTGTTAGTTTTTTTTTGTTATCAGTGGTTAAAAACTTGAAAAAATTATCATAATTGTACAATAGATATACGTTCGTCTACGAAACCCTTGATGGGCGCTCACCGCCTGCTTCACAAACCTTTCTAGATGCTTTTTGTTCTATTCAGCTTTCAAGATGCACGTTTTCTCTATTAAAAGCGCACACACCTGAAAGAATATGCAGATTGGAAATTAAAGTACACGAAATTAAAGAGTTAAGTCTTAATGTCTTGTAAAATGTAAACTTGTAAAATGTCCGAATTGGAATCATAGCAGTCTTGATTCTTTCATTTTTATTATTAATAATTTCTAACGTAATGTGATCTGCGCATTTAATAGTGCTAGTTTTTGAAAATAATTTAACAATAGTGAAGTTAATCAAATACTAAAAATTGAGCAGATGGACGGAGAAGAATGGGAGTCACGGACAGAGGAATAGAAGCCATTGCATCTCTACCAGATCTCCAAGTTCTCGAACTAACTGGAGTCTACACAACCGGCGCGTCTTTGAAGAAAATGCAAAAGTTACGAAAATTCAAATGTAATGACTGTGGTTTGCTGACCGACGACGCGTTATGTGAACTTATACGAAACGCACCCAACCTGGAATTTCTTGGTGCTCTTAATTTCAACTTTTCTCGCAATCACTGTAAGGTTCTTGAGATCGCTGTAGAAACGACGAAAGCCAGAAAAAATGGTCTGTGTTTAGAAATCAAAACTTGTATGGATGACAACGACTGGATTTATGTTCAACATTTGAGTAAAAAGTCCCCAAATTTACGGCTTATTAATGTAAAGCCGTCAAATTTTTGAAGGTTTTATTAAGCCGTGTTATAGACTGTTATGTGATATTCTAAAAATTGGTTACAATAAATGAAATTTAACTGCACGCTCCCCTGTTTAAGGCTACTTAACTGCGTCGAAAGTCAAGTTGAGTCAGCAATAAGCCGTTTAGATATACTGAAATCTAATTAATATTTAAGCACATAGTGTAAGAATAGTATAATACATATTATAATATAGGTAACAGAAAATATTACGCATATTATATGAATCTCTTTTTATTCTTTTCAGACGTGACACTTTGAATATTGGCAACGCTTTTTATGTACAACTTCGTAGCTATTTAACCTTCATGTTGATGCGCAGATCGATTGAGATTTTCAAAAATAGTAATAAAAAGTAGTTTTATAAAAAAAAAATTCGAAATAATTTAAAATACGTTTCAAAGAATGTACATGTAATTTTTTTAAAATAATCTTGAAACCCATTTTACATCTTTTTTCGATGCACAATTTCATTTGGCAGCATATCGTAGGAATCTATTTAGAAATATACACTCCCGTTGATACAATCGAGGAAAATTGAAAATAAAACTTCAAATTTGTAAAAATTTGCTAACATGCGTACTTGTGTAGTATAAAAATAAAGTTGAGTGTAACAAATCACGACAAAAAATAAATCCTCGTTTCTTCGAATTCAATGTTGAGAGCGGAATCTTTTATTTCACGCATAAATTTTAGTGAGCACGAAATAAAATTTTAAAGTGTTTAAAAATTATTTTCAAGGTTCAGGTGCAAATGCAATTTACACTGACAAAACAATCTTTATATATTTCACAAACGTCTCATTATGAAATAATCGAAAAGAAAGATTATATTCAGACTTCATTGTCTCGAAGAAACGAGTTTAAATAACAACTTATCTGTCGTTTCTTATAACTACTAAGGCAACAATGAACACTGAAAGCAACAATTAACACTTATCCGCGATTAAAGACTGAATTAGAAAGAGGCATTTTTCACAATGCCTAATTGAGAGATTCTTTTTCTCTCGAATATCAAAAGCCCTTTGGCTCTCAGGGAAGATGAAAAAATAAGCTCCTTCATTGCGAAAATATATGTATATACGTTAGTCTCACAAAAGGCGATGATTCAAAAATTGCAAATCATCCCTAGGATCACGATTTGCACAGTCCAGGTGTGTACGTTGCAGCACGCGATATGAAGAGGTGTATTAGATACAAGAGAAGCGAGTGACTAGAATACTTGCGATTACAAGACTTTGGTCTTATTCCGTGCTTCTCGTTTTCTCTGATGTACTCTTGCGATCCTTAAGATTAATCACAACTACTGTGATGTTATCTAAAGAGCCTCTGAAAAAAAATGTATAAGTATGTATAAATCTGCATTTTAGCTTAAATGAAAGGAATTGCATATTTTGCTGCAAAATGTTGACAATTCAAATGACAAGGTTCTAGTTCGAGTAGTAAGCATCCAAAACAACAAAATCTTATATAAATATTATTGGAAATGACAGCGAACTGAGCGGTGTAGAACCTTGTCATTCTCACTGGCCGACATACAAGAGTGGATTGAAAAGTCCGTGCAAACCCAGAGTGATGGCACCACTAGTTCGTATCGAGATTATTTTCAGTTAGTAGCATCTCTTGGAGGAACAGTGAACACACACCAAGTCGAGTGATTTAAAAAAAGGGATGAAAGAGAATTTCACGTGTTGATCAAACATTAGGTACTTCATGAAAGGCATATCGCCTGAGGAGACGAAAGTGAAGCTTGATAAAAATTATGATGAATCTGCCAACTCGATTAGAACGGTTTATAAGTGGTTTCAAAATGTTTGGAGTGGCCATATGAACACGAGTGACGCTGAACGTTATGGACGCCATGCTGAGGCCACTACTCCAGAAATGATGAATAAAATCCACGATATGGTGATGGATGATAGAACAGTGAAGCTGCGTGAAATTGCTAGTGCTGTGAGCATCTAAAAGGAACAAGAACATAATATTTTTCATAAATATTTAAGCATGAGAAAGCTGTCTATAAAGATGGGTGCCGCTAATGCTCACAGTTGACCAAAAACAAAATTGTGTAACGTGTTCCAAGGATGATTTCAGCGGAATACAGGACTTTAGGCGTCGTTTTGTTACTGTATAGGTGGAACATGGATACACCACTACACGCATGTGGCCAAGGAACAGTACAAACAATGGGTTGCCAGATAGGAATCTGCACCAAAGAAGACGAAGAATGTTCCTTCAGCCGGAAATGTTATGGCAACTGTCTTTTGGGATTCGCAAGGAATAAATTTCATCGACTATGTGGAAAAGGGTAAAAATATTAGAGATGTAAAATATGCATCATTATTGGATCGTTTAAAAACCGTGCTGCAATAAAAACGTCCAAGATTGGCCCAGAAAAATGTCCTGTTCCAGTATGACAACGCACCAGCTCACTGCTCTGCAGTTGTGGTCGCAAAAATTGCTGAAGTTAGGGTTTCTATTTGAAAGAGAAAGTGATTGCGGAAACGAATGCCTATTTTTCAAAGTTGGACAAATCATATTATTTGAAAGGGATCAATAAACTGGAGCAACATTAGACGAAGTGTATAAGCCTAAAAGGAGACTGTCTTCAAAAATAAAAATGGTTTGTCCTAAACAATTGAGCAGTTTTCATTCTTGCACGGACTTTTCAACCCACCCTCGTATTCATTACATTATTAAACTTAAGTATACTGATGTTCGTGTTCATTTTTCACACATTTTTATGAGTAAGGGTAAATAATGTGAGCAGACTAGTATCATCTCAAGTTGCCTGCGGAGAGGAACTGGACTCCGGTGAATAGGGTTGTTCCGCAATTTTTTGATCGATAATTTTAAACTGCATGCAAAAAGCTATATGCGGACGACCGCACCCAAGACAACTGAAGACGATCAATTGAAAACGTCTAATCTATCAAACCTCTCTGTCCTTTCATATTTTCAGGGCTCTTCTTCAAAAACTAAATTATAGTTTTTCTTATCATCTCAGCAACCATAGAAGATATAAAAAAGCCATAGTTTAATTCTGCGGTAAAAAACGCATCGAAATCATGTATTTTTTCGTTTCAAATTTTTTTTCACCTTTTTATCATATATTTTTCGAAAAAATGCTGACTCAAAAAATCTCAAAAACCTGACGTGCTGGGGGAAAAACAGGTCGAGTTTAGATTCAGTACAGAAAAATACTCTGGAAATAGTATATCTCACTCAATAAACACATAGGTCATATTTGGTCAGTGTTTTAAGCAAAAATGTGAGGGTATGGATATAATAACGTGGACGTGAAACATTTTGAGGATTCCGCCTGACAAACTTGAGTGAATATAGATGTTTGCTATTGGCTTTTACTAAACCCTCTTCACCCTTTTTAAGAAAATGTTTTGTTATTAAAAAGTATACAATCAAAAAATTGTGAACTATAAGGTCTGAGCATTTGTAAAGTGATATTTAAGTTTCGACACAACCATATTTAACGAACCTAATTCTTGTTGGGAGATAGAGGGACATCTCGGGACACAATTAGCGGTTGTTCGAAGCGCTACGCAAGCGTTAGTAAATCAGAATTTTTTCAAACTATAAATTCGTAAATTAGATTCTCGATGTTCCGACCGTGTTGATAATTAAATTTCCGATGTTAGTTTCTTCAATTTTTTGGTGCATTTAAAAAAAAAAGTGTTTCCGCAAAACTTGGAGGACACTATTTAACAAGTTAACTGGTAATGTCCTAATAGCACGGAACGTTCCAAACATAAATTAACGTTATTGTTATTATTATGAATATATATCGTACAAACCGTAAGTGATAGGTCAAAATCGATGTCAGTTTATGATATGGATATCATATTATAGTGTAGTATATGCGGTACTCAAAATTCAAAAATGACATCCATTTTTACCTATCTCTTACGGTTTATGAGATAATTGTTGTTAAAAATACCAATAATGGAAAGTTCCCCTCAGGTCCCAGTGGAACGTTCCCAAGGGGCGGACATTTTACACGTTCCGGGAACGTTCCGTGCTATTAGGGTGATGTATATACGCGCACGTTGAATAACTCCCATAAAGCTCAATGGATTTGGATGAAACTTGATACCCTCTAATTTTTTTGGTCGCTGACTACGATTCTGAACTTATTTGTTTTTCCCAGTTTTGACATACAACGTCGACTTCGAGTCCACCAGTTAACTGGTTAAAATAATTTCTCTCACCTATAGTAGCTCTGAAGTGTGATGCTTTTCGCGCCAAAGTGTGGCTCGTTAATACGATCTTTGATGAATGCGACAGCCTCTTCATTCGTGAAAGTGTCCCAGAGGCCATCCGACGCAAGTACAAGGAACATCGGATTATGATCGCTAAGATCAAAGGTCAAAATATCAGGATCGGCGATAACCAGTTTCTTATCTTTGAGAGGATAATCTCCTAGGGCTCGGGATGTTGCGAGAATGCCGGCAACCCTCCACACTCCGTTGAAAGTAACCAGACCACCAGCTTTATTTATCCTTTTCCTCTCTCTTTGCTGAAAATTTTATGGCTAACTTACTTTTTGAATCCTTGTAATAAATATTGTACATTCAAGTAAAAATCCCGTTATTAATTACATTTCTTTGCGTCTGCATGGCAAGGGCCCTTATTGCCGGTTCTAATGTAGAAAATATTCGTGCTTTTCTAAGAAGGGTAAAAATTACTATTTTCGGATTTGCGTGGCAGATGATACTAGGGTCTATACTGAACCTATTATCACTATATCCATGTCTCGGAAGAAAGCGAAAGTGGAAGTACTTCATGTTCGAAGAAAAAGTATAACACGTGCGCTTATGACACTCGCGAACTTTAGATGCATTTTTCTCGAAAAGTGGTTGTTCGAAGTTCAAACTTTAAAAATTGATCCACGACACATTTTTCAACCTAAAGGGTTCGTCTTGGGCTAAAAATTCCGACAATGTGACCCTATATGCAACTACATAACGACCATAAGGACCCTTTTCATGCGTACGCCCAAATTTACAAACAAATTGACCCAAGAAAAATTAGATGATATGTTGAGCCGCTTTTGTTTGCAACTTATCATTTACCGAGTGAAGAAATTGGCCAAAGTATGAAAAATATGACGTCTAACATTACGTCAGGTTTTAATACCAATACAAGAAATGTTGTTCAATACAGTTTCAATTGCCTTTAGTACGCATTTCTCATTGATAACGGTAAATGTGGTCCTGATTTTCAAACATTTGAAATGTTGGGCATTCACCTACAGGGGTACGTTCAAGACGACCACACGTGTGCACACGGGTGCACCTAAAGCCGTTCAGCGACGCTGGGGGGACACTCGCTTCACTCGGGTGGATCGTTCAAGACTCATCAGAGGAAAGAGTGGGGGTCACCCGTGGAGTAACTTTTTCACCCGCTGAAATTAGGTAGGTGAAGGCGTGCAATGGCCGAATTCGGCGGGTAATAGTGATAAATGCAAGCGGGTGCGGGATAACGTAAAAGAATTCTCTATTATAAAAAGACAATTTTTGTAATGTCCAAGTTCGTAAAGTCAAAACATTGTTGGATACTCGATCCTCACGGAAGGAATATGTTGTCTCCGGATGGGTATTATTTAGCGCTCGACAAGGAAAGTAAATCGGACATAAGTTGAATTCTAATTGTAGGTTAGGGTGAATTATTTTTTTTTCAAATAAAAGTACTTTTTACATTAAAAATAACTTTTGTTGGCATTTTTTATAGAAGGAGGTATAATGCACATATTATTTTTAATCATTTTTGAAAGAAAGTGTGTAAACATCTGATTGTATGGGCGCCAAATTTTGTCTATAGGCGAAACTAAATTATCCGGCTACGTATAACTTTACCTGAAGTGTTTACTCAAGCTATAATTAAAAATTTTTCGTAAAATGTATTTAATTAAATTCTGTAAATCTTTTAATTTTATACTTTTGATAATACAGGTCAATTTCACTCTTTACAGCAGTTTAACCTAACTTTCAAACCTTTTTCACTTCTTTTGTATCCTGAACACATATATTCTATTAATTAGATTAACAAAAATAATTGCCTTGATACGATTGCAGCAATTACAACTTTCTTCTTCTGCTCTTCCATTTCAATATTAATGACAAAATCACATAACCTCAAATTCACGCCTTCACAATTCACACTTGGCGCCAAACGTTCCTTGTGCCGTTCAGCGTAACAACACCTTCCATTACACTTTCCTAAACTCCGCCCCCTTTTCTGGTTCAGACAGCGGTTCACACGGGTGGTCATCTTGAACGTACCCCAGTTTCGTGAGGCTACGTGAGAAGAAGATGCCCTACAATTTTTAGCCAAATCTGATAACATTTACAGGTCTTGTAAATACCTTGAATTTTCCCATATATTTTATATGGGGAAAATTAAGCAAAAGCTTCTAATTGAGATCAATTTCTCTTATTTTAATGAAATCTAACGCCCACCTAGAGAGTGGTAGCTTTTGACAGACTAAAAAAATGTCTAAAATTCAAAATTATGCAAAAATTCAAAATGGCGATGATCACAATTTTTGCAAGAATGGAATATTTTTGCATTTTTTATAGAAAATTACTTCACACTTGGTTAAAAGACCTTTTTGCACCAAAAGGTAAATGGTGATGTGTAAAGCACAAGATTTGGAAAAAGTACAAAATGGCGGCTGATATGATTTCGAAACAACCGCATTTTTTTACGAAATTTCGTCAAAATAGGTTAGTAAAACAATTGCATCAATAGGAATTAACCAGTGATGCACAAATATTAGAATTGTGAAAAAGATAGCTGTTTTTTCAAAATATTTCGTTAAAATGTGTATATTTTGTAGTAGGACTAAATAAAAAGTACTAAGAGACGTTTGCCTGGTCCTAAATTTTTACAATTATGAAAAACCCAAAAATGTTCGGACAAACTTTCCTTAGTGCTCTTTATTTAGTTTCCTAAATTTTCAACTGAATATCGTAGGGGAGACCGGGCGAGATGAGCATAGTAATCATTTCCAGTGAAATATTTGCAATCTATAGTAGTTTTTTAAAATCCAAGTGGTTCTTTACATTATTTGAACCTTCAGGTATCAATTTTATGAAGGACGAAGTATTTAAAAAATATTAAATGCATTAAAAATATGAAAATTATAAACTGTGCATATGTCTCATCTCGCCCCAGCCCTGGGGCGGGACGAGACACATCTTGGGGCGAGATGAGACGCGCTAACTATTAATTATTTTTCGTTAATAGAAGTTTATTTTTTTGTGATTTTGTAGGTATCATTTAGTCTTATTACTCAGGGGAACGGGTTTATAAATATTTGAAAGTATAAATGCAATTCATGATCAGTTTAATACAATTCTTTTATTTATTTTTACAACAAATAGGAACTGTAACCTCTTAACATTTTTAACCTCTAACAGTATAATCACAGTCCTAAAGATTTAAACTTTTTTTTAAAGTTTGAACACAAGAATTTTTTGGCCGTGGTAAAGAAAAACTTACACAAGTGTTATTGTCATATATGTTGACTTTACCATTGCACAGTACATAGCACAAATTACCGCTAAGCTTTAAGATTAATTTTAGAATCGTTGATATTATTATTAGAATTATGAAGTTTAAGAAACTTTAAATTTAGAATTTAACGAATTGAATTAACTGGAAGATCTTTGATTTCTTCTATCACAGCTCAGTAATATAATTGATCTATTATTGCGATTACCGCTACGATTCAAAAATAAGTTTGAAATGAACGATCAATTATTTTCAAAATAAAATTTCAAAAACATTAACAGTAACTGTTCGAAGCTTGAACTACTAGCTACGTGACTAGATTTAAATTCTTAGCCCTGAAAAAGGCTAGATTGCGATTGCACCTGCTGCGCAACAAGAGTCTGCATTGGTGCGTTTAGTGGAACTTGCATCGGCCATTGCTGTGGCATTTGAACTGGAATTTGACCTGCCATGTTCATAGCTTGATGCATCATCATTCCCGAGTATTGGGATATCGGGAAGATTTGTGGGTAGTTTGAAAACTGCAAAGGAATTTGAACTAATACATTGTTAGCAGCCATTGCTTGTGGATTCGTTATCTCCTTCTTCTTTCGTGGTTGCCGTTTTGGCTTTGTTTTTTCCTTGCTTTTCAAGAGCTCTTCCTTATACTCAGGTGATGTGATTATCGCCGTCTTTCCCGGTTTGCGTCCTCTGCGTTTAGGAATTTTGGTAGCAGTATTATTTTCTCTCGTCGTTTTATGTAAGGCTTTACGAGGAAACTCAGCCAGCTCACTTTCATTCGACGGTGCCAAGAGACTCTCTGAAGCAGCTTCTGCTCTACCTAAGACATTTATGGAAGTTGAATCTAAATCATCCATACTGCTCACAGGGAGATCAACGTCAATTATGTTGTTACACGTTTGGTCCATCAATACATCGAACTGAGATATTCCATCCTCTTCGTTTTGCGCAAAGACCGAATCTTCTAGAGCTTGAATGTCTCTCAGTCGCATCACCAGACTTCTGTTTCAACCGTTTGGTTCACATTCTTCTGCATTCGTTTCATTCTCGAACTCTTTGCGAACAGTAGTCGACGTTTGTGCATCAATCTCCAGTCTAACTTCATCAATAAGCTGCAAAAACGAAGATTGCCTAACATCTTTGGAAGTAGACGGTTGATTGATAGTGTCCGCGGAAAGTTGACTGGCACTGTTTTCAACTTCTTTAAAGACAGAAGCAGGGGCAAAGTCTGAATCCGTGAATACTTCCGGATTAAAAGGCCAAATCCCTGTTTTCTCGAAAGCATTTTCTGCTGTGGAGATTGTTGCAGCTTCATCGAAAGCCTTTCCGATGAGGGAAAAAACTTGTTTCAAGTTGACTGCTTGTCCAGGATGTAATCTGAGCCATTTTTGTACTTCTTTGGTGTAGTAGGTACTCAATGGCTTCATGAATCCAACATCCAATGGCTGCATCCGATGCGTGCAGTGTGGTGGGAAGCACAGGATAATGACCCCATTTGCCTCTGCCAAATCAATTACATCAATATTTTTGACATGTGATGCGTGTCCATCCAAGAGCAGAAGCACAGGCCTCTCTTTACTACAGCCAGTGTATTCAATGAACCTCTTGAGCCATTTCAAAAAAATATCGCCGTCGATCCATCCACTGGGACTGAATTCAGCCCACCCACCATCTGGTTTTCCTTCCAAAAATTCTGGATTTGCGCGTTTGCGTGGGAAAATCAACATGAGAGGCATATATTGCCCGCTAGCAGAAAAACAGACTTCTGCAGTCACCAAAGACCCACGTTCGGCTGATGTAAGACATCCTACCTGATGCTTTCCCTTGAGAGCAATAATTTTTGAAAGGCTCTTTGGAACTATAGTTACTCCAGTTTCGTCAACGTTCCAAATGAATCTAGCCGCTAGATTGTATTTCTCAATCATTGTACGCAGAAGGCTGTAGAAGTTTCCAGCAGCTTCTTTATTAAAGCCTTTTGCTCTTGTGGCTGATGTTGCTTCTGGTTTCCGAAGAGACAACTCGGGATGCCTCTTCATGGAATTATTGAACCAGTCTTCTCCCGCTAATCCACTTTCCTGATTGAAATGGTTCTTGAGTTTGAGCCTTTTCGCTAATTGAAAGGCTATTGCTCTGACATCCAATGGTGTTAAGCCGTACATCTTTTCCTCCATGGATGTTAGGTACCTGCTGATATCATTTTCTTGCTCTTTAGAAAAAACGGTTGAAAATCCCAATCCTAAAATAAAACAAACGTTAAAATTGTACTTTACAATTTTGCTTCAAATATTTTAATTGGAGGTAGAAAATTAACAAAAAATTATTTGCTGTTACTCTAAATTATTATAAATTAAAATTACTAAATATGTTGGACGATAATAAATCATAATTGCAATTATGAAACTTATTTTGTAAATAGAAATTAAAGAAATTATTATTTTAATACTCTAATTTGAAATAATTTAATCGGAATCATTAGAAATTGCAATTAAAATATATGTTTACTATTTCTTAAACATAATCTGTGAATAAATAAGATAATAATGCTGAAAAAGCAATTACAAAAACATCTAAAATTTATTAATGAAATTAACCATAAAATCGTATAACAACAAAGACTTATGATTTAATAGATAGACCTTATTTCATAAATTATATATACACATACTTGTATCACTCACCTTTCTTGCAAGAAATTTCCACCGGAATATCTTTTTGCAAACAGTATTCAACTTTGCGAGCTAAAGTTGCTCTCGGAACTTCGTGAGCAATTGCAGCTGCTCTAACACTCAAATTCTTTTGTAAAACAGATTTTACAGCCGCAGCCATCGACTCTTCCGACCATGACTGTCTGGTAGTTTTTCTTTTATAGGTTCTCACCATTGCAACAAATTTATATTTTTTAGTTCCGCATTTGAAAGTTTTCGACCGACTCCATAAAAAGGTTAAGAGTGCTCAGTGACAAGCAGGACATGTGTGTCTCATCGCGCCCCATAAACCTGGCTCATTCCGCCCCAAATCACAATTTTGATCAAATCTCAAATATTACAGGTTTTTATTAAATAAATGTGTATAAATACATGACATCATTAAAGTTCGATAAATGAATTTTACGAAAAACCTTGGGTTGAAAATATTATCTGTTATTTTTGAAATTTTCTTTCTGTTTTAAAATACGACAGAATAACAGGATTCAGGTGTTGAAATTTTAATCATTTTTATTTTTAATTTATTTAATTTATTTAGTCTATTTTTTGATTGCGAGATATTCAAGATCATTATTTTGGCTAGACCTGAAAAGAACAGTAATGAAAACCACATATTTTGAGAGAAAATTCAGTGTCTCATTTGACCCCGTATGCTCATCTCGCCCCGGTCTCCCCTATTTTGTGTAAACGTAAGATGGTTTTAAAAAAATGCAATTCATTTGTTAAATATAAAAATTTAAATACTGGTTATGGAATACACATGTAAAAAAACCTATAAGGCTGTAATGAAATACCTGCTGCGGCTTGTGATCAAACGAAAGTGGAATTGCATTTCCCTTTGCGTCACACATAACTCCTCTTGAATCCCCAACATTAGCCACTATTAATTTATCTCCTTCCATAAGTGCTATTAAAGCAGTCGTACCTAAAATAAAATAAGACTAATATTAAAAATATGATGAAAAATTACTGTAGGACTAAAGAAAAATAGAGATCATTTACCAGCTACGTCCATATTTTTCTTTGCAGCTTCAACCAAAAGCCTATCGACTGCGAGAACTTCATCCGTCAAAAGCCGACCGTAATTTATTTTGTTACCTTCAATATAACTAATTACGTCAATCTTCGGCGGTGGATTTTCATCATGTCTAGACGGTCTTACCTGCAAGAAATAAAAAATGCTAAAAAATTACAGTTTCAGTTAAAATTACGATAAATTACCCTACTGTCGGAAACTATGTGAACGGCTAGCGTGAGCGGTACTAAAAATCACTGCTGACTTTAAAACACGATAAATCGGTCAAAAAAATCTTGACACATTTTTTTTAGTACCTGTTAGAAATGTTACGAAATTTCGTGTCGAATGACACTTAGTAGAGGGTTTTTTTTACTATTTAAAGATCATATACCACGTGAGACGTTTTAAAGGAAAAGTCAAGAATTTCTAGAATTTTGTACCAGCATTTCAGCTTGTGCTATAACCTGAGGAAAGAAGTAACAAAAATCTGAAATTTATACAACGCAATGCTTAAAATCTTTTCTTTAATTTAAGGCAATAAAACTTGAAAAATCTTGACGGGTTCCCAAGGTATGACTAGAAATGCTCAAGCGTGTCAATGTCGAATGTCCGTCTGCAATAACCGCTGTTGCACAATAAAACTGATTTGATATTTACCGTTCCAAGTATTTGACATCCTATAAAGTGTATTTCTTTACGAATTTGGAAGTTTTTTTTTCAGAAATGAACAGCATTAAATTTATGGAAAAAAATTTGCCCATGCAAATTTCTAAAGGGTTACAGGATGTATCTCTCGGGATCCCATGCAGATTTAAAAAATTTATTTCCTTGAATTAAAAAGAAGATTTCAACAATTGCATGTTATAAATGTGAATTTTATTATGGCTTGCGCTAGCCGTTCTTATAATTTCTTACGGAAGTGTATAAAATACTTTATATTTCAGGTATAAATTTAAATTCAAAATATTAACCTCTTTTGTTATTGGTCTCGAAAGACTGTCCAGTTTATTGAGCAACTCTGGATCTGTGACTCCAACCGCATTTTTCATGCAATCATCAGTTAGCGAAGTGCTTACAGTTTTCCGAAAAGATTTTTTTCGTTCGAGAGGAATCGGCTCCGGTTTCTCCTCTTTCTCTCCTTTTTCGTTAGCCACTTCATTACCACGAACTGAGCAAGGCAATCTTCCGGCAATTATATCTTTTAGTTCGACGACTTTCCTATTTATGTTTGGAATCAAGTTATCTCTTGCATAATTAGCTGCAAACTAAAAACAAAATTGATTAAAACAATATTCTGCCTTTTTATCGTAAGTAAAGTAATTTAAGGACAACATTCGATTGATGTAGTCTCCGTTGGTGTGATAGAAATAAAAGTCAAATGAGGAACTTCGACGTTCGTTAGGTTCTTAATTCATATTCCGCTAGTTTTGCGTTTTATGTATTCATTTTAATTAATATCTTAACATATCATGAAATTATCATTATGACGATTCCAGAGTTATAAATAAAAAGTGTATGCTTTCATTCATTAAGGCTTTTTATGAAAATCTAATCATATACATGTTTTGAAATATTCTCAATTTAAACTTTCAATCTCAAAAAATAAAAACATCAAGTAAAGGCACCAATAATCGTGGACGTTACTACTATCTATGTCAAAGATTAACTTTTTATTTTCACTATTTTGACATTTACAACTTTATTTAACACGATATGATTTCCTTAATTTTTCGTGAGCTTTGGAAACCCAAAGTAAGTCTCTGTTGGTGAGGTGTTTCACCGTCCTTGGTCGGTAAAGTGCACTTTGCCGGCATATGAGCATGCGCAATCATGACGTGCTTTGTGGTAAAAAAAGCTAATTCCAGAAGCGTTGGGGTGAAAATATAATCTCAGAACGCATTGTGGTCGTTTTATTAGTGAGTTGTCATTTCTTTTTAGCTCAGTGGCCATTTTCGAATATCGATTATAACACATTAAAACTGGCAACTGATATAAATTCCTTCCAAGAAAAAAAGTTACAGGATTATGGTATACGATCTAAAAGTACTCTAGGCGAATGTCATCCTCAAAACCATTGTCAAAATATTGGGCTCCGACTGTCATGCATGGATTAAGGATTGGAGGAAGAATACCTCAATATATAATATGTATATAATATGTATAATATACTGTACCTATATTATATTTTATTCACAAATTTTCGGATTTCACTTAAAGGAGACAAGTAGGGCTGGCCGCAGTTCAGGCTGACTTCAATTTAAATTATTGAACAATTATCTAAACCTTGACTTACCTCTCCGCCGTGTCCATCAAATACTGCAAATATAGAGACTCCAGTATTATTTATATCTTCGTTTATAACGAAACGATCTTCCATATGTGAACGATGACCTTGTACCGCATAGGCAGCGACATAGCCTTCTTTTAATTCCCAGCTTAATTTTTCGCCATTGCTTATATTATTATTAACTAAGAACTGCAATTTTGAAACCTATGAAAGATGTTTAAAATCAGTTAGCAAGAAAAGTTTTACAGATTACACTGTCCGACATATTTCGTCTTTTTTGTGCAAAATCAAACAGATAATTTTTATGTTTTTTTTTTCGATTGATTAAGAATCCGGAAATTAAAATTCTCCATCACGCCAATTTTTTAAATAAATTAAATGAAAAAATATACAAAAAACACATTTTTTGCTCTTTAAAGAAATGCGTAAAACAGTAACGATATTCGAAAAATTTCGGAAGATGGCCTAAATAAAAAGTATGTTTTCTTTGGCACAAAATCAGTATCGCATCGTGTTATTCATATCATGTAATTGTCATACGCTGGGAATCCCATTCAAGTCTGGTTTCGGGAATGCTTTTAAATGGCATTGACTTAAAGCCAACACAACATTCGCTGGCTCAGAACGTAAACAGTCAGTGGCGTGAGAACCATTTTCTAATAGTAAGCAATATACGCGTATGTGTAGCCGCGCACTGAGCCTTTGTCCCTACGCTATTGGTGTTTACGCATAGTTGAGCAACCCCCTCTCGACCTCAGGAGCTCCATTCTCAGTCCGAAACCGCTGCGGCAGCAATTCTCGGAACGACTTAAATGGGATTCCCAGTGTACTTTCTATTGTAAATAATTTATTTTGTTGGTACCTTAGATGTGGTTCGACCTAATGTGTACTGGATCTTGTCAAATAATACTCGGCTCCAGACATCAACAGCTTGGAGGTAGAAGAGCATTACGCAAATTAAAACACCACAGAGAAGAACCTCCGGTTTTAGAGCATAAGCCCTCATCAGTCGCCAGCAATACCCTAATGGGGCATTTATACCTGCATTCAATCCCGTCGGAATTCCGACTGCGAATTTTGACACCAGCTTCATGTGCGATATGTACGTCTGAAAATATGTGTTAAAATTGATTATTTATTTAATTCAAATTTGGTACATAGTATTTCACAAAAAGTAACTTCATGGGTCATTTTCACAGAACTTAAGTTTCTCACATAGGTATAAATTGGACTTTTACGAAAGATGTAGGACTGATTTGCTACAAAGGATGTTAGAGAATCATTTCAGAAGTACGATAATGACAGTATTAAAGTATCTGCAATGTTGTTATGGTAATGTAATTGTGTTTCGAACACTACAGCATAATAATACAGCACCATGATTATAGTGTAGCGAGAGGACTCGCTGTAGTGTACGATATGCAATAACATTAATGTAACCAAAGAGCAGGCATTTTAATGTGATGATGAATTTATTTCTTTATAAATTTAACACCGAAATTCTAAATGTAGACCTCGGATTCGTAATCAGCGACCCTCAAAACCCAGAGTAACCATTTTTAGCCGAATTCATCGAATTTATTTATTGTCGCTGCCATATTGGGTCTACCATTCCTGATTTTTAGATATTAACTTCAGATTCATAATCAGCGACTTAAAAACTCCCCAAATAGAATTTTGAGCCAAGCGCGTCGCATTTTTTTATTTTCAACACCATTTTGAATTAAAAAATATTGACTTCAGATTTGTAATCATCGACTTCAAAAACCCCCAAACTGAACATACAGAATGTATAAAATCTCCTCTATCAAATGCTGCAATCAATGTAGGGGAGACCGGTTCTTTTTAGGAATAGGTAGACGAATTGATTCAGCAGTTCTCAAACAAAAAAAACAAAAAAAAACATTAAACAGAAAAAGAAGACAAGTTCATTTGTCAATCGGAAAAATTCATCAAATATGTCAGAAAACTCTTCTACCGTACAATCTAAAAAGATACATAAGTCCAATCTCACTCGAACTGAGAAAATCGAGAAGAACTGTTCGTCTAAAGAACACTAATATCGAATAAAATTTTGAATAAACTATACACACTATTTGGGTAAAAATAATGTGCTCTTTCATATTTTGCAATAAAAAATTGATTTTTTAAACAATTTCTATTAGAAAATGGACTTGCGATTTTTCATTAGTCGCGAAAAGTCAAAAGTACAGCTAGTGCATAGCCAAATCTAGCCGGGACTTATTTCGCTTGGATTTCCGATCAGAGCACGAGCTATTTCACAAGTCTAAGATATACATAAGGGCAAGCGATTTTTTTCGCTTGTAAGTTCGCTCGGCACTCGGTCACTTTTACAAGGCAAAAAAGACACAAAGTTCTTTAGGTTCTTTTTTATTTGTATGCTTATGACGTATTACATGTCTTGTACAAATTTTGGGAGGCACGAAGTACTTTTTGTATCTTTTTATGTTGTATTTTTTAACTTTTTCGACTTTCCTCATTTATAAACAATGGTTTTTTGCAATACATATTAATAATTAATCAGTTTTATTAACACAATTAGACGCAGCTTTCTTTTACGAATCCAACGATACCAAAAACTTATTTTTCATAAAAATGTCACTTATGTACCTTTTTAGTTTGGACGACAGTCTTTGTGACATTTATGCAGTTTCTCACAAGCATATTCAGAACCTTCAACGAAATTAAACCTGGTGTGTTTAATATATTTCCAGAAAAAGTATCAAAAAACCGATGTTCGTTTTTAGCTTTATAGATACGTTTTTCGCAGTGATTACAATTTAAAGATTGGTCAGTCTAGATCCGATACGTGCAAGACATGTGACAGTTTATGTAAAAGTTATTAGCAGCGAAAAGCGAAATCGAAAAGGAAGAGATATAATCGACAAATAAAGCTCATCATTTAAAAGCAGAGAAAGGATATGCATTACTAAAGAAAGACGAAGAATAGAATAAACCGAATCAAAACACGGTGGTTTTATGTATAGCTTTGCCAGTAATGTTCCTACCTATGTCAACACACTCAAATACTTTTTATCAAGTGTAGTTCTCGTGTTACACCTTTGCGGTTCATAATCCTGCTACAAAACACGCGCGAATGTTTTTGTAGCACGAGGGAATTGCGAAAAAAGGCTCTACTGATATATCATCTGGTATTCTACAGTATGACAAGCAAAACTTTCAAGAACTTAAGTTAAAACCGAGAAAGAAAGTTGATTATATGGTCTAACAGAGGTATTGGCTAAAATAATAAATGGACCACCCTATCCTTGTAATTGTATTTAATCCATGAACGCGAGTTCACATCAATTGAGCAAAAATGTTTGGTGTCTGGTCATTCGTTTTTACCTTTTAGAGGATTCAGTCTTTCAGCCGACTGCCTAGGCATTCAGCCGACTGACGGCGTTCGGAAGAATTTGGGACGAAATCTATACCTGGCGTCCAAGTGCCTGGTTTATTTAGGCATTTACAGGAAACCAGCCATACAGTATTGAAACACATTAAATGGCTATTTAACATTTCTTTAAATTTATTTTCATGTTCATCCAATTAATGAAATATACATAGTTACAAAATAATAGGAATAATGATTTTATATCATATATTTGAAAAGTCTTTTAATTGAAGTTCATGCTTCCATAGGATTCGAAGGAAAAACATTTATTTATTTTTTAATTTGCTTTATTATAATGATATAATATGATTGATGACAAATAATAAAGAAAATCGTAATTAATTAAATAATCACTTGATAAAAAAATCTTTATATTAATTGAATAATTAAATGATGAATTTAATTACAAAATGATAAGAATACTGATTTGATGTCATATATTTAAAAAGTCTTAATTTAAGTTTATGTTTTTACAGGTTTCGAAGATAAACGTTTTATTTTTATGTTGCAGTTCAGTCACGGAAAGAAGTTAATGGCTGGATTCACCATTTAAAATGCATCATTTAAATTCTAATTGCATTTTTTGTAGAATTTAGTGAATATGACAAAGTAAAATAGCCGTATTTACGATTTTCCTTGCACAAGTTACAATTTGGAATAGTAAAATTGATTAAATTCCACGAAAAAAGTGTGTTCAGAGTTCAAATTATTCATGTAAAATGGTGAATTCAGTCATTTAGTAAAAAATGAAAATCAAAATTTACTAAAAAATGAACAGTTGTCCTTTAATTTAAAGTATATAATCATCTTATGATTCCCATACAAACAAAAATTTCAAAATGAATCTAAATAAAAAGCAGAGAACATAGTATTTTTATTTTGCAATTATGTCGCGTAAAAAAGTAAATGGCTAAATTTACCATTTAGAGAGAATTATTTGAACTGTAAACACATTTTTTGTAGAATTTAGTAAATATTACAACGTAAAATAGCCATGCTTACGATTTTACTTGCACAAGTTACAATTTGAAATAGCAAAATTGATTAAATTCCACGAAAACACTGAGTTCAGAGTTCAAATGATGCACGTTGAATGGTAAATTTGGTCTTTTACTATAACATTAAAGTTTAATAAAAATGAACAATTGTACTTTAATTTAATATAGATAATGTAGAAAATACAAAAATTATTTATTGCAACAAGGTGAACTTGAATGACACCGTGAGCCGCATTTAACTCCTGCTTTAAAACACGTACATCGAGTTGTCATGCTCTGACTTTTCGCAGCTTTGCAATTACACTTTTTGAAGCCTTGACTACCAGAAAGTGATTGTTTGCTCGCAGCTTCTCTCAATGTGAGCACATTACTTGTATCAACTTCATCTATTGTTAAGATGTAAGTTCCCGATTTTTCAAGTTCGGTTCGAGAGAACCAACCTTTTATTAAACCATTAAAAGACTTTTTAAATATATGACATTAAATCAGTATTCTTATCATTTTGTAATTAAATTCATTATGTAATTATTCAATTATTATGCAGATTTTTTCATCAAGTGATTATTTAATTAATTACGCTTTTCTTTATTATTGGTCATTAATAATATTATATCATTATAATAAGGCAAATTAAAAAATAAAAAAATGTTTCCCTTCGAATCCTGTGGAAACATGAACTTAAATTAAAAGACTTTTCAAATATATGACATAAAATCATTATTCCTATTATTTTGTAACTATGTATATTTCATTAATTGGATGAACATGAAAATAAATTTAAAGAAATGTTAAATAGCCATTTAATGTGTTTCAATACTCTATGGCTGGTTTCCTGTAAAAGCCTAAAACGTGTCAGGCTTTCAGAAGAATATCTGAGTATTCCTCTGAATGCCTAAATAAACCAGGCACTTGGACGCCAGGTATAGATTTCGTCCCAAATTCTTCCGAACGCCAGCAGTCGGCTGAAAGACTGAATCCTCTAAAAGCCTACGACATATATATAATTAAAAAAAAAGAGTTAAAAAACCACCGCAGAGTCCTACTAAGAGCAACCGCCATCTAAAAAATTTCAATAGCCCCCAGTAGAACCGTGGTAAATCACACCTATGGCTACGTCTCACAACCGTGAGATGGGTGGTCACAGGGCACGAGGAAATCACAACGACAGGCCGGCGAAACCCTCATGTGTCGTGAGGACACGAAGCGACCCAAGGATGACAGCTTTCTGCATCCATCTTGCAAGTGCCTTGGCATATTTTTGGCACGCGGGTATGGCTTTAAGGTTACGAACCAGTGATAGTTTCGATCCTCCGAGAGCACCAATCACAAGGACAACTACTCGCACCGAATAATTTGGGTACAGTCGTTGCAGCTCTCTCTTAAGGTCTTGATACCTCTCCTCCTTTTCTTTCTTCTTTGCTGTAATGTTGTATTCGGACGGAGCCGAGAATTCGATCACAAATATAGTTAGTTTCTCGAAGCCTTGGAGTACAATGTCAGGTCTCGAGTGAGCAACGGAGACTGCTGCCCGAAAATCGTAGTTACAGAAAATTTGGCACTTCTCATTTAGGACAATTGAATCTATATCCCTTGGAGCATTCGGCAGGGCAGGGTCGCGATCAACACCGTAAGAGCGACAAAGGTGGTAATAAAGTACTCTTAGGGCCGCATTATGTCTATAGATATACGTTGTTCCTGCGTGGGTCGGACACCCCGATAGTATGTGTTCTAGGTACTCAGCGTGTGCATGACACGCTCTGCACCTATCACTGGGAACTTCTTGACATAAAATGCGGGCACGGTATGCTAAGGTGGAAATGACACCGTCCTGGCATGCAAAAATAAAACCCTCTGTACCTGAATTGAGCCCTGATGATTTGAGGAAAGCAAAAGTTTGCTCCTTCGACAATGTCTGTTTTTCTACATTTCTGTAAAAGTTTCCGTGCATATGCTTGTCGAGTAGCTCTTGGTGAAATTTTCCGAATTCTGCTTTCTTTACGTCGGCTTTTAGACGTGAAGCATCTAGATGGAGTAATGCACTTTCCTCACTTCTGAGTGCGAGAGATAGAGGCGGAAGTGTGATGCAAAAAAGCAAAGGGCTGGTGGTATCACCTTTAAATACGCCCCTCTGGAAGGAGACGTTCGTTATCAGACGATAATTTCTAGACGAGATAGTAAATCTAGTTTTCCAAAGAGGCATCAATCTCTCTATGCATCTCACTATATGTGGATGTATCTTCAAGCTTTCTAACAGACATATGATAAGTCTATGAGAGGTTGAATCGAAAGCTTTCCGGTAGTCCATCCAGGCCATTAACAGGACGCGCTATTGGGCTGGAGCGTCTTTACAGACACACCTGTCAATTAGCAGGTTCTCTCGACAGCCTACTACACCTTTTTTCGAGCCACGTTGTTCGTACATCTCTCGCCATATAGGCTCAATGCGTCGAACAATTCTGTTGTTTAGGACAGCTGTGAAGATCTAATACAGTGTGTTCAAACAAGTTATTGGCCTGTAATTCTCTACAACATTATGGTGTGTTGGTTGTTTCATTGTTGTTTCCACGAGCAGCTAGGGTAAGGGTTCGTCCATCCTTGTAGAGCCCCGCGTGCAAGGATAAGGCTGATACTCTGAGAGGTCGCCCGGTATACCAGGGTCACCGTTAAAGACACCTCACCCAGGTGCCATTCAGCTTTCGGCACGGTTCTTACGCCTTCGCTTAGGGGTTATTCCTTCGGGACCATCCCTGGACATTTGTCCGCGACTGCTTATTAATTATTGTAACCACATTCAGCAGAAACCCTTGGTACAGGGACCCTCTATCCGCAACTCGAGGACGCGTTCGGTGGCTTTGTCATAGGCCCTTCGGTTCTATTCCAAAGGAATCGAAACCGAATATATATATGTACATATATATATATATATATATATATATATATATATATATATATAAGTATCGTTCAGTCTTAGTTACGAAGAAAGGGATACCAAAGCGCAAAATCTCTCTACCACGGTCTTGCCACTTGCATATTGTAATCTCTTGCCGATTAAAGTTGAAAAAAATCCGTGACTTGAGAGAATGTTACCATATTTGTCTCCAAAATATAGTTTTATGAAAAACTACTGCTGAATGTGGCAAAATAGATTGTTTCTAGGGGAAATAATGTAAAAACTGAAATATAAACAAATTTAAGATTTGCATAATAAACGAATGCTTTACACTCTGTTCCTGAGTTAAAAACGCGTTTGCTTTAATAAAAAAATAATTAATATTAAAGTGGCTTCTCTTAATTGTACATAGTACAAAAGTCAAAATTACAGATCATGCATAGAAGATGATTATTAAAATAAATACCTGGGAAATATAGTCAACGTAATTTGGAAATGTTTTAAAGGTGTGACTGAAAATATTTAGTATCTTATATAAACTCGCGTTTGGGACAGCACGGCCAAAATTATTATTTTCGGGTTTGAGTGGGGGATGATACTTGGAACTATACTCAATCTATTGGCACTATACTTTTGTCCCGGAAGCAACCGGAAGTGGATACATTTTATGTTCGAAGAAAAAGTGAACACGTTCGCTTATGGCACTCGCCAACTTTAGATACGTTTTTCTCGAAAAGCGGTTGTTCGAAATTCCAACTTCAAAAATGCCCCAGTGATTCGTTTTTTAACCAAAGGCGTGTTTGTTAGGCTTAAAATGTCAGGAATTTATCCAGCTATATGCCCCAATACGTATCTTGTTACGTTTTTCCAAAAATGATTAAAAAACATTTTAATTAATTTTTTTCTGGAAAAAGATCTTCTCCTTTCAGAAAAAATTAATTAAAATGATTTTTAATTCATATCTTCATCTAGCCTGAAAAGACGTTGAAAATTTCTGTTATTTTCTGATGATAATACAGGCTTCTTGAAAAATTTAGCTTGTACCATTTAGCAAAATAATGCGTGTATTTTCTGAAAAAAGTTTCTTCTTTCGACCTCTCTCGTAGTTTAATGGGAAAGTACCCGACCGGCAATCGGAAGTTCTGAGGTTTGTTTCCCAGCGAAGCGAAAGGAGATCTTTTTTTCAGAAAAAATTAATTGAAATGTTTTGTTTTGAATAATATTTTTTACGATTAAAACAAAACCTATGCATCCTGCAAAAAAATGTTTAAGAACAGTAGACCTTTTTTGGATAAACAACTTTTGTTTATTAATTTTGTTCGTGACTTGTGACGTTTTTCCAAAAATTGATTTACAAAAAATTTAATGTAATTTTTTACGATTTAAACAAAAACTACGCGTTCGACCAAAAAAGTTGTAGATCTTTTTTGAGTGAACAACTTTTGTCCATGCATTTTTTCGTAACTCGTGTCGCTTTTCCACGAATTTATTTAAAACATTGTTAATACTATTTGTTACGACTAAAACAAAAACTACGGGTTCTTTCAATAAATGATTAATAACAAATTTGTAGATTTTGTTTTAGTGAACATTTGTGCATTCCTTTTTTTCGTATCTTGCACAGTTTGACGCAAAATGATAAAGTTATCCGGTACACAGACGATGACAACGACAACATAAAAACACCATCGTAAAACATGTTTTTGTTGGATTCAGGGAGCCTCGAAACGTCGAGATAAAAAAAATCCGCAATGGTCAGTTTACTTTTTCACTATGATGTGAATGTAAAAACCATCAGTGCAAAATTGTATTACTATATTTTGATGAAATGAAAAATTTATTATGATTGTCATATACTGTTTTATTTTTGTTATTTGTCCTTCATGAAGTTATGTGCAGAACAAATAACAAATGACTTCTGAAAAAAAACTAGGCTGTTATTGCACCCAACCGCTCAATTCAATACCAAGAATAATCTCAAAATCTAATATGTAAACATGAAATTTGGACAACTTTATCCTAGCAACGGTTTATTTCCGATATCCCTACAATCGTGACCGGTGAATACCCGGGCACCCAGGTAAGTTTCGGGTACATATTAAGAATACAGTGAAACAAAAGGTAACATGAACAAAAATGTCAGATAACCCTTCATTAAATTCGTCAGCATGTCGCCTCAACGGCCAAGTTGAATATGTGATTATTTTGTGATAAGGTGTTACATTTGCGGAGAAATATTTTTCTACGAAAACACGTCATCACTAAGCCACCACTTATTACACTAGTACAATTAAGCGCTCAAAACGTCGAATTCAAATTCAAAGTAACTTACTACTTATAACCTATTAGGAAATTTTACAAACTGAAAAACTGAAAAGGTCCCTTATGGTCTGTTTTTATTCTTTCTTCGTTTTTCACTATTTTGAAATGTTTTCTTTGAATCCTCAGATAAGGGTTAGGAAACTAACGCGCGTGTATTTTTTGTTTTCTCTGCATTTGAAACTTCAGTGTCGAATGAGAAATCTTTAAAATTCAGAAAAATTCATCAAGTACCCGGTTACCCGGGTATCCAAGTTTTCGGCTATTACCCAGGTCCACGTGTATCCGAGTAAATATACAACTACCCGCCATGAAGTCCTAGCCCTATACTAAATACTGATCTACTTCGTTTTATGGAAGAAAAATGGTATTTTATTAAGGAAAAATTATTTCCATCCGCACCAAGTGATTTTTATAGGCACAAATCTCATAAGCAAAGAGGTTTGTTTCCTAACTAATTTGCACAGATTTGGTTTAAAACTAATTTGGTTTATAGATGTAGAACTGTCTAAACTTTCCTCAAGAAACACATTTTTTTTTTGTAATGAAATAAATACTTATTTTTTGCGTTCAGATCTCAAATTTCCGATTACTGAGACATCTGCCTTATATATATTTTTTCTTTCAAATATAATCAGCAATAAACAGTGTAGACGTAAAAACTTAAATTATATGAAAATTATCCATATATACGTAACGGTATATAGTATAAGCTGAATTATATAGGTTGAAGGACAAAAATTAGCTGGAAATTGCGTTACGTAACACTTCAACGGCCTCTAAAGTGCCGAATTATGTCAATCAGATGCCTACCTTAATTATTTCTTAAATTTTGGACCTTAGAATCAAACATTTAATTTTAATTTCAACATAATTTCTCTTCAAAAGTCATTACATAAATGACACAAAGTAAATTGGAAAATATAAAGTGATGTCAATGTGTTGACCAGATGTGTTAAATAATATAAAAAGATCTTTTTGGTTATCTGTTAAAGGCGAATAGAAAAATGACCAAAAATACCCTTTTATTAAATTAGGAAGTCTTTACTACCATATACAGAATATACTGACAGGTATAGAACGCTTTTTTTTAATGATACTAAAATGAACATTAGCGACGATAAGTATTCGTTTTTAGGTTATGTTCGCACTTAAAACCTCACGCATCTGATAAATTGTCTCTTGATCACTGAATAACATACCTAAAGAATAAAAAACATTGCCCATAAAAACAAACCCTAATAAAAATAGACGAAACAGGTATACACTTGATCTAAAAATAGCCAAAAGATGCGCTATTGGTCGACTGTCATTTGCCATTCCACATTCCCTCCCTTTCATAACTGTCATAAGGCTGATCAAAATAAGAAATAAAATCAAAAAAGACGTGTTCACCTGATATAGAATTCTATCCTCCAACTCGTCGTCCATAGTATTTTTGGATAATTTCGGTTAGACCTCCTTCTCTCCAAGATTAGCCTAACGCCCAACAGGTAAAATTTTGTCGAACGCCTTCAAAAAACTCAGATTCAAACAACTGATTAAAATTGCAATACGTATCTAATTTCGAACTTCACAACTCCACACTTTTTCCCTCTTGTCTTTCTCTCACATAGTTGATTTCACCCAGCGAAAGGGAACGTTCGAAGGTACGAGAATATTTTCAAAAATTCGATCATTTGTGACTGTTTTTCGCATTTCACAGGCCACATTCCCTATACAATATTCAGGGATCTCAATATGATATATAACAATATAATATAATTCAATCAAAAACATCGAGATCGAAGCCTGGATGAGCCTGGAGCCGAATGGCTACAGTGCCGCCCGTCTTCTGCTACTTTTTCCTTCCGTTTTTATGTTTTTATCGTGAAGATACCAGTGGTATTTATTATTGTTTTATACCATTTCAGATTTTCAGAAATAGAAAACAAATCCCATTAGTAATATCTGGTAATATCACCATATTACATACAAATGAAAAAAAAAAGGAATATACTGGACCATGGTCCATGGACCATGACTGGTCAGTGGACACCCAAAACCAGGGTTGGGTTGTGACCACCATAGAGAGTAGCCATCTATATTTTCTTCTCTCGTCCAATAAGAAACTCATCTTCACGCATGCGCAGTACTGCTCCAGGCTGTCTTTGGGAGCACTGGGAGTATGCAGTTATGCACGAGGGCAATGAGGGGATTACCGGCCGGTGCTGCCTCTAACGGTAAGAACGGAATCATGGTTCCCTCTCAGCTGTTACTGCTTTGCTGTCATCAAGACTCTGAAAGGAAAATAAAAATAGAGATAAATCTGATTACGAACAATCATCTCGATTTTTTCATCTAGTTCGTCTAATTTGAAAAGCAAATGGCGTTGTTTGAATCTGTCAAACGGCTGGGGTCACCGACAGTGTAAAAAGCCATCAGCAGTAGACGCCCATACGCCTACTTTAGTTCGATCACATTACGATAAAAAAAGGTTATATAGCCACATGTGATAAGTAATAAATTTCCATCAAAGATGAGCATATTGAAGAAAAGGTACGTTTAATTTGATTAAACTGCAATTAAAAACTACTCACAGTCTTTATTAATCTTATTTTATTGTTGGTTCTTGTTTCTATGCATTGAAACGTTCGGTGCACTTATGTATACATAAAAGGAAAAATATGCATTCTCAATTGTTTTCTTTTTGCAGGTTAAGCAAGTTCGATGACATTTTCAACGCGGATGATATTGACAGAGCAAGTCTCAAAAAACTATGTTTTCATGGTACGTGAATATGCTAAAAAAATTGTTCTTCAAACAGTGTAAAAAATAACGAAATCTTTTTTTTTGTGGGTTTTTCTGAAAGTTCAAAAAAGAGAAAAAAAATCAAAAGATGTTGAAAAAAGTAACGCTGTACTGTTTTTCAACTTCTTATGACGTTTTTTCGATTTTTTGTTTTATTTTTTTAACTTTCAGAATGACAAAAAAAAACGTGTAATCCTTAGACCGAGTGACGAAGTAATGTAATCAGTGGAATATGCTAATAATATTGAATTGTTTGTTATTGACTTGAATATTCGATTTGGAAAAATTCTAAATATAACAATTTTAAGTAAGCTGAGAGTCGAAAATTCGATATTCAATTTTCCAGGCAAGTGACCGGATACATTTTTTAATAGATTTTACAGAAAATCTTTTATTATTTTAGACCGTTGTATGTAGTTTACAGAAGTTCCTCTAATCATGACAAAAAATTAAAATTCCAGTAAATTCAATGTAAGTGACACAATTCCTTTTTTTATTTGCATGCAGTTTTCTAAAATTAGCAGATCAGTGCTTTTAATATTTAAAAAACATGAAATATATTTTCAAGGTATTTTCGTAACAAGTAAATTCGAATTTTCTATAAGGTATCATTTGCCACGCTTTAAAAGTGATGAATTGTAAAAATAATGATTTGTTTTTCAAATCACATTAATATACTATTTTTTAATCATTCACAACTGAGGAGCTTACTTTCAAAAGGGCATAAATCCACTTTTCAAAATTTTTTTTTTTTTTTTTGCATTAATCATATCTAGGATAAGCCCTATCAACCTATGTATCAATTTCCTCCAAAAAACTTTCTATCTATATTAAAAGTGAGTTGAACATTTGCTTTGCTACCAAAAGAGCATGCATCCAGTCTCTGGATACTGAGATAATGAGATAATGAGAATGCAAACTTCTGGTAATTTGGGTACGTGGCCTAGGACCAAAACAATGTAGGAACCCTGAAAAACCAATTCTTTTATAAGTGCTGTAAAACGTTTTTCTCGATTTCCCAACAAAAACCATAAGTGGATATGTGCCCATTTGAAAGTAAGCTCCTCAACTTCCAATTTTAATCAAATAGTTTTATTTATCAACAAATTTAGTTAAATTTTAGATTTAGTTGAAGTTAAATTTATATCATATAAAACTTGAAACAACTTTTATCATCAACATGTTTACGAATTTTAGAACTCACCATTTAAAAAAAGTTGACTCTTCTCAAAAACGGCAAAGGCGATGGTTTTAAGTTTATTTTACAATTTTCGTTGGACAACATGGAACGACAATTAATCAGAAAATTCCATGAGCAAACACTTTTCATTTAAAGTTGTTTCAGCTCCACCTTGGCTTGTGTCTTTCTTTTTAATTTTATACTTTAGGTAAACGTCCCAGTAATCGTGACGCCAATTTGCTTGCTTTTTATGCATTTTTAATTAATTGAAATTCCATTTGACATTAAAACATGTTAAAAATAAATTGATTCTATCATTAAATATTACTTTTAACGTATTTTTTAAATAATATATTCTAATTATAAACCAGTTACACGATTTTTGGGACCGACACGATTACTGGGACATAATATTATAATATAGGTTTTTCGCAGAATTTTTCTTTATTTTTATTGCATTATTTAAATTGAAATAATTATTTTTGAGAACCAAAGCTTCCCATAAAAGGTAAATTTTGGCTTGTTCTATTAAAAATTCCAGCTCTTTTCTATATCTTGATCTTGTATTATCAAAAATTGAACTTTTAAAACTCGACAATTTGAAGATTTTCTATATTTTTCGAGACCTCTTAGGAATAAAAATGCAAATATCTGGGTTTTACAGAGTATTTAAAATACTTCTTGATTTAATCACCCTGTAACTTGCACGTATATTTGATTGCAAATTGTATAAATTGGCATTTCCATGCTAGGCTCTCCAATCTGAGATTAGCCGTCTAAATTCCCCAATGTGGGAGCTGCAGTCTATACTCTCCAATCTCTGAGCTGCAGTCTAAACCCTGGAATCGCGATTTTCACTGGTTTTCAAGAGATGCGTTTTAAAATTCGACGAACTCTAAAATTCTGAAACATGTATATGTGTTGAAGCATTCCCGCAAATTTTATTAATTTTTCCATGAAGTTAATCAAACTGCATTGCGAAAATTGTGTGTGAAATACTAATGCAAATAATCATATTACCGTAATCTCAAAATATTTGAAGGTGAATATCATCTTCTAATAATTATTATTTTGATTGTGTATACCATGGAAATAATTGATGGTTTGAAACCTTTTTATATTCCTTCTTTTATTAAGTTATAGCGAATTCTATATGGCTTTGTAATTAAGAATTTTAGTAGAACCTCAGAGTTATACTTTTAAAGTAAAGGAACATATGAGAACGTTAATATTTTGAAACATTGTGTTTAAAGTATTATAAATATACTTCTGATATAACTCTCAGTAACTGTAGTAAACGATTACAAAGAGTATTAGTATTTTAAAAAACTTATAACTATTTTTTATGAAGAAACATTGTAAATCTTTTAATAACTATCAGACAAAAATCCCCTCATTTGTATAGCCAGTCTAAGCAGAAAATCCGAACAAATATTATTCATCAATCTACTTTATAAATTAAACGAAGACAGAAGAGCGTGGATATTTCGACAAAATAGTATTTTTATGCATATAAATGTGATAACTCTTGAAAATTCATAACCGAACATAGAAGAACTAATTACCTATTAGAGGTAAATAACTCGGAAACTATTGAAGATTGAAGGTTGTTATTTATTTTTTTCCTAGTTTTGCCCACTTTCGTTTTTCTGTTAAACATTTTGATCTACAATGCAATGGAAATGATCAGTCCGCACGAACTAGAGCTTAAAAAAAGAAACGTTTGTCAATTCATCTGTTCTATGTTGATGCCAAAACTACCAGATTTCTGGATTATAAATATTTTCTTTTTCAGTGGAAATGATGCGACGCTAATTTGCTTCATTACATAAAAATATTTTTTGGATAAAGTAATGAATATTCAAATTTTATAAACTGATAATGCAGTCAATCAAAAAGAATCTTTGATCTTTAAATTGTAGTATTATTGGAACTATGCACATATTTTATTTTTTCGTCTCGAATCTGATAAATCTTCTCATTTTCTTTCGAAATCCATCGAAAAATTTTAAATAATTCTTTAAAATTACCAAAATGGTAGCGACATTTCTAAGAACGTTGAAAGAAAATTTACCAAAAATCCCAGCCCTTTTCCGTTTTACCTGGTTCTAAAATTATGTACTATTTTGTGTTATGAACAGGGACCCGACCGAAACGAAACAAAATACTTTCGTAATTTTTGTGCTGTTTCTATACTGCCAAAATGTAACTATATTCAAACGATTTAGGTTAGATTATTCAAAATACCGAAATTGCAACGAAATTGTTTAATTACGCGTAATTGTAAAAAACAGTTTATTCGAATCCTTGTGCATCTTATGTAAATATTAAAAGGCAGATGGGTAAAATGTGTGCCAGTACCTTCACGGGAAGTGAGGTATTTTTTTCTCTGAAAAACGAAAATTAACGTTAAAAAACGGCACAAGGTATGACAAAACTCTACAGAACAAAATCTTTGTCTTAAAAAGTTTCAAAAGTAAGTCTCTTCACTTTTTTATCTAACCGGAAAAATACGTGTAGTTTCATTTCCATTGCAAAAATTAGAAGAAAAAAACATTTTTGTAACGCACGCACGAAATGTGCGCTTTTCGAGGTATGTACTGCGTGCGGGAAGTGACCAATTCCAAAGCCGTGGTAAAAAGCAGTTATAAAAAGACTTTTTCTAGCTGCTGCGCTTGCGCTCTTTGAGCGAGATTACATTATCTAGCTGCTGCGCTTGCGCAGTTCCAACCAGATGACTTGCTGTTGCGCTTGCGCATTTCGATTCCGATTTACTTTCCAGGACTGCCGGAATAATAACCTCACTTCATTATGATTTTACGTTTGAGAGACTGATTGTGAATAGTGAATAGTGATTGGACAAACTCGAAGTGATAAGTTACCATAAATGACTGATAAATTACCATCAATTACCGATAAATTACCGGAAATTTTAGACATTTTGGATAACTGAAATTTCCGGAAATTTATCAATTTTCCATAAATTTCCGGAAATTCGGGAAATTGATCAATTTTCCATAAATTTCCGGAAATTTAGGAAATTCAGCAATTTTCCATAAATTTTCGGAAATTTTCAAATTTGTTCCAAAAAGCTTTGGCAACCTGAAATTTTCGGTAATTTAACAATTTTCCATAAATTACTGAAAAATTAGCAATTTTCCATAAATTTCTGGACATTTTTGGAATCTTTGCAAAAAGCTTTGGAGACCTCAAATTTCCGATGATTTAGCAACTTTTCATACATTTCCGGAAATTTTTGAAATTAAGCATTTTCCGGAAATTTTGGAAATTTTCGGATTTTTTCCAAAAAGCTTTGGATACCTTGAATTTCTGAACATTTTCGGTAATATACAATTTCACTAAAAATTCCCGGAAATTTTCGGTAATTTTTGGTAATTTTACCATGAATTTCTAAAAATCACCATAAATTCCCAATAAAATTATTTTTATTGTTTCTCAAATCGAGAATTTTCTGTATTTGTTACAAAAAATATCGTGTGCAACAGGTGCTGAAAGTAGACAGTTGCAACTCTTGTGTAGTTTACAGTACTTGCCATCGGCTCATCTTCGGGTCGTTTCCGGCTTGTCCTGGGCTCGTTTACAGCTCGCCTACGACTTGCTTACAACTCCCCTTTGACTCGCCTCTGGCTCGTACAAAAAACTTCACACTCGTGTGGAGCTGCCTACTTTCCGCACTTGTAGCACAATATACTATTTCGCCAGCCTACGATTGTGTAACTTAAGCATAGACTGCATACGAAATGATTCCGTCAGTGGGATTACTACTTCTTATTTGATGACTGTAGTCGAACGTTTTTGAATATTACGCACATAAAAAGTGTATCAAAAAAATTTCTATTATTATATAAAATGTTATTAAGCTCTGACTTACATGTTTATTTAATTTATAAAACTTTTTTCATCACATATTTTGACAAAGAAAGTTCATCTTTTATAGAGACAATAGGTACTGTGTTGACTATAATTGTTGAATTCAAACATTCAAAATGGAATATTTTCAACTGTTTTAACTTGAATTTAATTAGGTATTTTCACTTCAACCACCAGCTAACTTCACTTCGTTGAGTGCTGACGGGAAAACAATGGACCAAAGTCTTGAGACAAAATGAGACAAAACTTTATTTTTGTAATATCTTCGTAATGAATAATAATTGTTATCAGTTTATTATTTCATCAAATAGTTGTTAAAAAATAACAACTATTTTTCAAATACACTCATATAGAAAAAATTAGTTTTTATAAAGATATTAGCAAAATGTGGTAAAAATGGACCGAATATCGTGCTTTTGGTTCATTGTTTTGCTCTCTTATTCTTAAGGCTCATGTAGTGGGTATTCCAACCTACAAAACTCACCTCAAAAAATTGGTTTCGAATGCTGGCGCACCGAAAGGATGTCAGGGGGCAATTTTTTTCCCCACAGGAAGCACATATCCATATTTGAGGGGGAAAGTCCCTCCGGAACGTCAACACTCGCGATAAATATTAAAAAATTAAAAAATAAAAACGTTTTTCAAAGATCGAAAAAAAGTAAACAGAAACAGTACAATCAGCGCCGCCTGGTGACCCGATCGATCACTAAATCGATTTAAAAGGACTTCTGGCGCCACATTCAAAATAGAAAAAGCATTGAAACATATGTAGGAGTAATAATTCTTAATAAGTTATAATATATTATTTGAAAAACATAACAAATAAATATTATCTTACAAAACCTTAGGCTATATAATGTACAACCAATACCCCACAAAACCGACCCACGCAATAGAACTCAACTGTAGAAAGCTGGAAAGACCCGGTAAATAGTTTCCGATCTTAGTCCATGAGAATATAATTATTTCCCTAAAAAATCAAAGTTATAGCGACTTTGATTTTTCTAAAAGGTCCTTGGATTCTGGATTATTATTATAACATCCCCAAAAGTCCATCCACCCACAAGAAATAAATTACATACGGCTGTTAAGATTTGGTAAAGATTTTCCAAACTTGTAATTAGCAAAAAACAGTTATTTCCACAAAATGTAAAGTTATTGTGTTAATGATTTTTCAGAGAAACCTTAGGCTACATAATGTACCCCTAACACTCCATCAAACCCACCCACGTATTAGAAATCAATTCTAGTAAGCTGGGAAGACTTGGTAAATATATTGCTGTATTATTCTTTGACGAAAAAATAACATTTTTAGAAAAAGTCGAAGTCGTTGTCTCTATGATTTTTTGATGTGATCCTCAGTCAATAGATTGTTATCAGAACACCCCATACAAAACCACTCTCGCATTAGAAATCAATTCTAGAAAGTTTTCGAGACAAGTTTTTTATTATTTATTCCTAAGACATACTGACTCTTGTGGCTTCTTTTGAAACCTGAATTCGAGTTGGAATTCACAGGCTCAAGTCAATCAGACTCCATTGTGGCCGCTGGTCATTATGAAAACGATTCCAAATTCGTCTTTTTTCACACTACTAAACAGAGTCGATTTTCAAGACACATTTTTTATAATTTATTCCAAAGACATTCTGACTCTTATGGCTTCTTTTCAAACCAAAATTCGAGTTGGAATTCACAGGCTCAAGTCAATCAGATTCCATTGTGGCCGCTGGTCATTATGAAAACGATTCCAAATTCGTCTTTTTTCACACTACTAAACAGAGTCGATTTTCAAGACACATTTTTTATCATTTATTCCAAAGACATTCTGACTCTTATGGCTTCTTTTCAAACCTGAATTCGAGTTGGAATTCACAGGCTCAAGTCAATCAGACTCCATTGTGGCCGCTGGTCATTATGAAAACGATTTCAAATTGGTCTTTTTTCACATTACTAATTACCTACTAAGTAAGTTAATTAAACGTAATTATAAATAATAGTAAAGTTACGACACTGCAATCGCCATCGCAATTTGAATCCGTTCTTTTTTCTTAATTGTTATGGTGGAGATTAAATGAAGAATGACCAAAATTTTTTTTGTTATTTATTTATTAATGAAAATGTATTTTTGTACATATTTTCGTCCAGGGATAATGACCAGCAGCCACTATTGAGTCTGATCGACTTGAGCCTGTGAATTCCAACTAGAATTTAGGTTTGAAAAGAAGCCGTAAGAGTCAGAATGTCTTTGGAATATTATTATTATTATTATTATTATTAGATTGGGTTAGGGCCTTAGCAGCCCCTGACGCTTGGGTAATCCCGTTGCGTCCCCTTGTGAGCCTAAGCATGACCCCATAGCCCTCTCCATAGGGAGAGGACCGCAGCCACGCTATTGGTTGATATCTGCAACTCACTGATAAAATAATTATCTGTGAGTGTTAGACGTTTCCCCGCAACCGCAGGGCAGTAGCAAAGGATGTGAGTGGATGTCTCACTATCCTTTCCGCACAGACGACAGAGGGGACTTTCTGCAAGCCCTATCTTATGTCTGTGATATCCTAACTTCCCATGTCCTATGAATAGTTCTGTTAGGACTTTGATTTCATTCCTCCCGAGCTTGAGTATTTCCCTAGCTCGGTTGGAGTTAAGCTTTAAGCCCAAGAGTGTTTTGGCCTGTCTGCAACCAGGAACCAAATCCCACTCACTCTGATGTTCCTCAGTCAGCCAACTGTTAATTACTTCAGTGACTAACCTGCTGGAAATACCTACCACTGGCTCGGGTCTAGTAAAATTTCTTCCTGCTGCTAGCTTGGCTAGCCTATCCGATATCTCATTGCCCTTGATGCCGCTGTGCCCAGGGATCCAAAGCAGGGTGACTCGGTTTTCGGTCGCTAACGTATTTAGTGCTTCAAAGCATTCCCATACTAATAGCGACGTAGTCGTTGTTCCGTTCAAGGCCAATATAGCAGCCCTGCTGTCTGAGCAGATACGGATGTTCCTTTTATCGCCGTACTCCCTTGCCTTGTAGGCACACTGGAGTATGGCCATAATCTCAGATTGTAGAACTGTGGCGTAGGACCCCATCTCAATTGTGAAGCCCATTCCATTCCTTCTACGATATACGCCGGCTCCTGCATTCTCCTCGTTCCTGGAGCCATCTGTAAACCAGTTGTCTCCATCACAGGGCAGGTAAGCGTCGCCGTTAACCCATTCCTCCTTCGTGGATAGGCTAACTCGATACTTCTTGTCGAAGAGGTGGCGAGTAACCATCTTGTCCCTGGGCATGTTCAGGGTCGGCCTTCTCGCGATGTCGACTGGGATCTTCACTGATGTCAAGATCCTCCTGTCATTCCCCAAATTTAGCCTCCAGGCCGCCTTCGCAGCCACGGCCTTAATGGTAAGATGGAGGGGTTCTAAGCCTATTAGTGCCCCCAGTGCCACCGTGGGTGTCGACTTCGAGGCTCCAGTGACGCCTCTCAAAATCAGTCCCCTGATCCTTTCCAATCGAGACTTCACCGTGGACAGCTCGACCCTGCTCCACCAGACTACCGCCGCATAGGTTAACCTGGGTCGCAAGATCGCTGTATAAATCCACATAAGTGTCTCCGGTTTTAAGCCCCAGCTTTTCCCCATGGCTCTCCTACAGAGCCATAGGGTCGCTACTAGCTTCTTGCACTTGTTTTCCAGGTGCTCATTCCATGACAGCTTCTTATCCAGAATTACTCCTAGATATTTAGCTTGTTCCTTGATTTCCAGTTGTTCTCCAAGTTTCAAAGTACTCGTAGTTCCCCACTTGTACCGTCTGGTGAAAACAACCGCATCTGTCTTACTCGGATTAACCGATAATCCAGTTTTCTTGCACCATGAGTCTACTATCATCAGTGCTTGCTGCATTACTCCGAAGAGCACATCCAGATGCTGACCGCGCACGATAACCAATATATCGTCCGCATAGCCTATGACGTGAAGGCCCTGACTCGAGAGTTGATGAAGCAATTCATCCACTACCAGACACCACAGCAAGGGCGATAAAACTCCCCCCTGCGGACATCCCGAGTCAATGGTTCCACTTAGAGTGACATCACCCTTAGTCGTGGTTAGATTCCTGTTAGCCAACATGTGGCACGTCCATTCCACGACTGCAGTAGGCACACCATGTGTAATCATGGCCGCCCTGATCACCTCTCCAGAGGTATTATTGAAGGCCCCTTCGATGTCCATAAAGGTTCCAATCGCAAGGCCTTTCTCCTTCAGTTGGCCTTCAATTAGGTTCACTGCTCCGATTAGGGCTGTCTCCGTCGAGTGACCAGCCCTATAGGCGTGTTGCTCCTTGTGGAGCGGTCTGTTTGACAAGACCTTATCACGGATATGTCTATCCACAAGTCTTTCCACTGTTTTTAATAGGAAAGAAGTTAGGCTGATGGGCCGGAAATCCTTGGGTGAAGTATAACCGATCCTACCTGCCTTCGGAATGAAGACTACCCTCGTACCCCTCCAGGCCGTCGGGACATATCCCAGCGTCAAACTAGCCCTAGCAAGTCTCACCAGCGGCCCTATGATGATCTCTCCAGCCCTCTTACAGAGGGCTGGATATATGCCATCCGGGCCAGGAGACTTGTAAGGACTAAAGGATTTCAGGGCCCACCTGACCCTGGCAGGGGTGACAATCTCGTTGGCAAGCCGTCGTTTGGGGCCCAATTGGGCCACAGGTGACTTTGCCTGCCTCTGAGCTGCCGTCCCCCCTTCTCCAGACCTTGAAAAGCTTGGAAAATGTGCCCTGATCAGATGGGCCAAGGTATCCTCGTCGGACTCTGAGTATCCCCCTCCGGGCAATTTCAGAGTGCCGAGAATAGCGTCCGGATTTCGAGAAAGCAGCCTGTCCAGTCTAGCCGCCTCAGCTCCCTTCTCGATGTCTGTGCAAAAGTTGGTCCAGCTCTCCTGCTTAGCCTTACGTATTGCACCTCTATATTCATCTCTCATCGTTGTGAATGACGTCCATAGTTCCTTCGTTTTGCCAATACTGGCACGTCTGAACCTCTCTCTGGTTACCCTGCGAAGCTCTTCGAGTTTCCCATTCCACCAGTATGTCTCCCCAGCCTTTCGGACTCTTGTAGGTCGACAATTACTTTCATAAGTAACTTTGATGGCTTCCGTGAAAGTTTTGGCTGCCATCTCAAGAGTGTCCACGTCTCGAATTGACCTGGGGACCTCTGAAAGTGCACATCTTAGTTCCGTGGAAAACTGATCCCAGTCCGTTCTTCTTGGATTTCTGACCCATTTAGGACCATCGGGTACAACGGATTCCAATACGAACTCTATCTGTGAGTGATCTGAGAGAGAGGGTTCATCTGAAACCCTCCACTTCTTGATACTATCCCTAAAATTACTGGTGCAGAGAGTGATGTCAATGACTTCTTCCCTGACCGAATTACGGAACGTCGGGGTGTTCCCTGTATTAAGAATATCCAAGTCTGTAGTGATTAGATATTCCAATAGGTCATTACCTCTCGAGTTGACGTCCGTGCTACCCCACAAGGTATGGTGGGAATTAGCATCGCACCCCAACAGAAGAGGCATGCCTCTTACCTTGCAATAATCCACCAGTGTACATACCTCCACTGGTGGGTTGGTATCACTGTCATAAGGAAAATAAGCTGATCCTAGAACTAGCCTCCCTATTCCTTTGAGATCCATGGCTATCACCATCAGGTCTCTCGAACATAGTTCAAGCAGCGGGACAGCACTAACTCCCTTCGTCAGTATACATGCCCTCGGTTTGGCTGCCTTGGGGTCCCTGTAACAAAAAAGACCAGCCCCCCCTAATCCCCTTATGGTATCTCGAACTAACCATGGTTCTTGGATTAGCGAGATACCTGTATGCTTCACAGCCATGCCCCTCTGCAAAACTGCAGAGGCGCCTTTGCTGTGATGCAGGTTAATCTGGGTAATGGTGAGACCAGGAGCAGTCATTTAGGTCTGCTCCCGATCTTCCTGCGTCTCAACAGGCCCCTCCTGTCCCTGGCCGGTAACCCTAAAGTTGACCTGTCCAAAGTGATAGAAGGGCCTGTTGTTGAGGGCCGAAAGGGCCCTCGTTTGGGACTCAGGAATATACACAACTAGGAGATGCCTAGTACCTCCCGTTGTGCCTCCTTCCTGAGGCTTTTCGTGCCTGACAATCCGCCAGGACGCTGTCTTCAGTGAGGGGTTGAATCCCTCCAACCGACGGAGCACCTCAGACGGGTCTTCCGGTTTGCCCGGAAACCACGCCGTAGCTCTTACCATCTTTTGGAGTAACTCAACCCCACCCACCTTAAGGGACGCACCATCCCACGACTCTGTCTCGACCACCGCTTTGAGTAGCCAAGCTTTAGCCGCTGGGTCGGCTGCCACAAATACAAAGACCCCTCCTCTGCAGAAGGAGGTCACAAATTTTGGCCACTGCTCTGGGGACACTTTTCCAAGCGCCCTCCAGGTGGCCTCCCTGAAGATCTCGAACTGCTCCTCTGTGAGCAATGAGTCCGGGTAGTTGGTGTCAGCCACCACCACCGTCAGGGGGTTGGTCCTCTGAGCGGCCGTCAGTCCAGCTCCCGACGACTCTCTGTTCATCGGCAGCTGGGCCGGCTTGTGCCTCTTCACAGGCCCAGCCACCCCCGGTGGGGTGCCCTCAGAGCCTCTACCTCTCTTTTGGGCCTCAGTGCTGGATGTCAGCCCTTCAACTGCCGACGCTCCAGCTCCCGCAGCTGCTTCTCTAGCCTGCCGCGCTTTTCTCCTCAATCTTCTTTTCTGGGAATCATTGACTCCATTTTTCTTACTGGAGGGCCGATTGGCCTCTCCCAGTACCATAGCCTCGTTCAGAGGGACCGTCGATCCCTCAGTTCCCGAGGGAACTGGGGGCACAGTCATCAACTGATCTTGGCTTGCCGGAGAGACAGATAGAGGGGTAAGAGTTAAGTTGGGCCCGTAAAGGCCCAACCCCTCACCCCCCTCCGCCACCTCCCTTCTTTCTCCTCCTCCTTTTCCATCATTTAGCATGTTCAAATTCAAATTCATAATTCATCCCACGAGTAGCTAGGGAAATAAAGGTCAGCCCCTGCAGAGCCCCGCATGCAGGGGTAAGACTATTACTCGGGGAGGTCGTCCGGTGTCCCCGAGAGGCCGTTAAGACACCTTCGTAACCCCTAGGTGCCAAAGTGCCATGAGCACGTTCGCTCTACACCCACAGCTTAGGGGGGTGGTCACATTGAGTGAGATACTCAATGTGTAAATATCCGCTTGCAAACCACCATAACAAAAACGGAGGGCTGTTTCTTAGTCGCTATATGGGCCGCAGGTCATTCCTGTCCCGATTACAAACTGTAAGTCGGTCCAGGAGGAGCCTCGACCCAGGGATCCAGAGGCCCGTGTTAGCTAGGCTCTTTCACCCTTCTACCATACCGTAATCACACATGCCAGGAGAGCCCGTTTATAGGGATCCTTTTCCATTCACCCAGGAGAGCCCGTTTATAGGGATCCTTTCATTCATATCCACGCGCATGCAGGCCGAGGTCCTTTTGACCCCTATGCCCCACATGCTTAAGCCTCCCCACCAACTGCAAGGTGTTACAGCCCCCAGGGAAGGATGTCTTTGGAATAAGTAACAAAAAATTTGTCTTGAAAATCGATTCTGATTAGTAGTGTGAAAAGACACAAATTTAAAATCGTTTTCATAATGACCAGCAGCCACAATGGAGTCTGATTGACTTGAGCCTGTGAATTCCAACTCGAATTCCGGTTTGGAATGAAGCCATAAGAGTCAGAATGTCTTTGGAATAAATGACAAAAAATTTGTCTTGAAAATCGACTCTGATTAGTAGTGTGAAAAAACACAAATTTAAAATCGTTTTCATAATGACCAGC
>CAKNXH010059323.1:62720-73285 GCA_932178445.1 Andricus quercusramuli | reverse complement strand
CGCGATCAGTAGAAGCTCTTTTGTTTTCAGTATTACACTACTTTTTCACCGCACCGCAGTGGAGAGACGGCGCACGGTCTCGCTAAAATGACGAAATCTTGGGACTTCTAAGAGTCTCCATGATAAAATGTTATTGAAATAATATTATTATATTCCTAAAATATATCATTTTACCTCTAACCTGTCTAAATTTCATCAAAATCCAATTTTTATTTTCAGAAATATCGATAATTGAAGAAAATATACCCCATAATTCAACATGGTGTAACTTCCGTAATTTTGAAAATTTTCCAAAATCGTTTGGGGCCGAAATTTCTCTTATATAGCATTATAATTTACCGACTTTTTATTAAAATCGAACAACCACCTGCAGATCCTGATGTTTCTGACGTGTACTGATCCATAATAATTAAAATTCTCAATTAACCCTCTCATTGTTTTGCTCCTGTTTTTTACTGACTTCTACACTTGTGTTATTTGCTTTACCGATGAGCAGCAGGTACAGTATAATTAATTTATGGAAAAATTTAATTGAACTATTATCGAGAGTTTAAAATCGTTTTAAAATGCAGATAGCAGTCTCAGTAAGAAAGGCAGCTGAGGACTATGCACCCTTACCGGAAGGCGGCGAAGCTCATTGGGAAGTTCTTGAAAGAATTCTTTTTCTCTACGCGAAATTAAATCCGGGACAAGGTTATGTTCAGGGAATGAACGAGATCGTGGGACCTATCTATCATGCATTTGCCTGTGATCCCGATCCACATTGGAGAGGTGATAAATTCTACGAAATTATTAATTAATTTGTACGCTTGTAAGTTTGGATTCCTTGTGTGAAAAATTATCGAAACTCGATAGATTCTAGTAAGAAATTTGCCAAATATAAAAAACTGAAGTTGTTTAAAAATTGTAATTTTATGAGATTTTCTATTAACTTAAGGGGGGGGGGGGGTATACTTAATTCGTTAAAAAAAAGGGTCATTTTCAATAATTTTTCTACTTGCTTCTGTAAATGCAAATTTATTTGATAAAAGTGTACATAATAGATTACGGCTCGAACAATATTCCACACAAATTTCATTGAAAAATATTAAAAATTGGGCCGGTGGCGTCAAGTCTCCCGAAGTGTCTCGAGCAAAAGACGTTTTGCGGTGGACAGCATATCTCAGCACTGGATTATCTGAAACAAACAAATCAAATTTTTTTCAATAGATAATCATTTTTCGCAGGTAATCAGGCGAGGATTTTTTTTTAATTCGAATTTTGAATTTTTCTTGACATTTTGAAGTCAAAACAGCGATTTTTGCGAAAAAATTCGCACAATTTGTTATTGCAAAATTAATAATTATTAACAAACAAAAAAATCCTCGCTACATTACCTAGAAAATTATACGTAGAAAAGGTGTACCAAATTTGAAAAGGATCGGTTGATTAGTTTTGAAATTACGTTGTCCACGGACTTTTAAAATGTGGTTTCGAGAAAAACGCGTTTAAAGTTTTTTGTATTGAAAAATTCTAATAACACGTCAGTAAGCAAGTTTTTTTTAATATACTTACACAGAGTCATCAATTCCAGGTCCATAAAGTACAGAACTGTCAGCTGCATAATCCAAAGCATCTTGTTGCTTCTGCCTTCGTAGAATTCTGCCTTCCTTATAGTTTCACTTGCAGCTTTACACATTTTACACATTTAACTAATGCAGAAATTGCTGAAAACACTAGTACAAAATCTAGAATGCAAAAAAAAAATTAAATAGTTTCCCCCCCCCCCCCCTTAAACCCGAAACTATTTGATTACTTATGTGAAATTCCTTCGTACTTCAACAAGTCGGTGTGTAAATTAGGGCGGAGTGAAAGGGCTAAAATTAGTCGAATCTTTTGAACATATGGAACAAAATTGGGTGCATTGGCATCCGAAAAAAGTATAAAAAAAAGTGAAATCGATTAATATCTTCTGTTGAGTTTTTGGATTTAAGAATTTCAACGAAACTTGCTATTGGTTAAAAAATTATAGCAAATTTTGTGTAAGCACAGTTTTTGCTAATAAATAGTAAGAAAAAATAAGAAGCAAACAATTTTCAACCAAATAGTTACATTTAAAAAAAAAATTCTCAACTAAATAGTTGCATTTACAACCAAATAGTTGAAATTTCAGTAAAAAAGACGAATTTTTAACAAAGTAGTTGAGTTTTTAACCAAATAGTTGAATTTTGTAAAGGACAGTTAAATTTTCAAACAAGATGATTTTTCCACCACATAAGTTGAATTTTCAATCCATAAAGACCAACTTTCTGTCCAAAAAGACGAATGTTTAACAAAAAAGTTGAATTTTTTACCAAAAAATATTAGTTTTGAACAAAGCAATTGAATTTTCAACCAAATGATCGAATTTTCAAATGAAGGGAATTAAATCTCAACCAAAAAGAGTTGCATTTTCAACCAAATAGTTGAATTTTCAGAAGACAGTTGAATTACTAGCCTGGAAAGTTCAATTGTCAATTGGATAGTTTTACACCATGAGAGCCTGGGTGGCTCAGACGATAGCACGTTAGGCTTCCAGAACAGGAAGACTGGCGTTTGATCCCTGTGCCGGTACCAATGGCATTTTTTCTATGTACTTATTCTACCTGAACTTGGATGGTTCGGAGCCCACCTTTAACTGTAGATCCCCTCAAAAGAGGCTAGTTTCCTCCCAAGGAAGAGACTCCATGTCAAGGGGACTACTTTGGTTATCACTAGTCGACTTTGAGAAGACTCGAAAAAAAGTTAGCGATCTTCTTGCGAAGAGGTTCCATGTCAAAGGGACTGTCGCTCGGTGGTCGCTGGTCGATTTCGAGTAATGAACACACACAGGTGTACTTGAATAAATCAAGATGTTAAATAGTTTTTGATCAATTGGTCATTTCTTAATAATAAATATTACATGTTATTTGTAATAATAAGGTATTACAAATTTCCATTAGAAAAAAGATTTTCTAGCTCCGGTGGGATTCGAACACCACGTAGAATGATTGCCACATGCTCTACCACTAAGCTACGGAGAATCAAGAATACTTTTTCGTAAAGTCATACATGAAGCTATTCGACATAACATTCTAAGATTTAAGATTTAGAAAGTTTCATTGTGATTAAAATTGAAACTAAATATAGCAAACTTCTTAGAAAAGCCGAAAAATTTCGCCTTTAAACAAAAAAAACTTGAAAAAGTCGCACGATCCCTGTACACTCACACGAAACTGTCTACTTTTCGCACTTGTAGCACAATATGCTATTGATTGTTTGAAATTTTTTTTTTTTAACAAAAACCCGACAGAATATATTAACCGACTTCAACCAAACTTTTTACTTTTTTCGGAAGGCCAACCCACAAAATAATGTTTTTCCCGTAGCCCAAACGATTTGATTCGACTCCGCCTTTTTTGTAATTATGAATACGGGAGCTTGTGAATATGGCATTTATTCCGTTATTCTCTGGTATAATTAATGAACGCTCCCTAACTACGAAGTGACGTCAGATCTGAAAATTAAAACTCTTGATTATTGAATCCATGAGCTAACTTATTTAGCTAACAAAATTATAAATGCTCACAATTTATTAATTATAGAGTATGCCGAAGCGGATACGTTCTTCTGTTTTACGAACTTAATGGCTGAGATCCGCGACTTTTTTATCAAGACGCTTGATGAAGCTGAATTTGGAATTAATTCCATGATGACTAAGTTAACACAGCAAGTAAAGGATAATGATCGCGAAGTATGGCAACGTCTCAATCAGCAAGAGCTTTGTCCACAATATTACAGTTTTAGGTAACAAATTGTTTCAATTTTTTCTTAATTGAGAAATGTTATTAATTTCTAATTGAATCCTTCATTTAATTTCTTCGATTAGGTGGCTTACACTGCTTCTCTCACAAGAATTTCCGTTACCTGATGTTATGAGAATATGGGATTCCTTGTTTGCTGATGAAAATAGATTTGATTTCCTGACTCATATCTGTTGCGCCATGATCTTGTAAATATCAGGGTTTTTGGAACTTTTCATCTAAAACGCAAATCAGTTCTAAATTATTTCTTTTTAGGTTACTAAAGGATCAACTGCTAGTTAATGACTTCGCTGCTAACGTGAAACTTCTTCAGGTATTTTTTATTCCTTTTTACTGATATGCAGTCTAGTTTCTGAATGGAAATTTTCATTTGTCAAAATTTCCGGCGGAAATTTGTCACCAAAAGAATATTAATTTTTAGGGAAGCTTTTTAGAACTATTAAGCATGTATGCACTGATTTTAGTTAATGCTAGTCGTATCTTTCGAGTTTGTTCATTTTTAGCCCTTGTGTGCACAGTTTCACACCCAACTTTATCCACGTTGTACACACCAGGGTGCCCACCTCCTTTTTTTCAAAATTTTAAAATAATTATGTTATTGAAATCGTTTTCGTGTAATTTATTCCCATAAATAAATATCAAACGTGAGTGCCAAAGGAACAAAACGCCGAAAAAGTTCATCTGATATCCCTAGTGGACCTCGCGAATGGTACGGTTACGCTGCAACCCGACGTGCAATATTGCACGTCGGGTTATCGCACACAGAATGTAGCAAATAATCACCTATTAATTAATGATTGGTTAAATTATTATTAATTATATTATTGCCTAACACATTTTACGTGCGTGAATCGACTAACTTGACAAGAAATTAACAATCCACTCAAAGATGAATTTTTATATAGTGCCCTAATAGCACGGAACGTTCCCGGAACGTGTAAAATGTCCGCCGCTTGGGAACGTTCTAGGAACGGTCCAAACATAAATTATCGTTATTGTTATTATTATCATTAAATAACGCGTAAACCGTAAGTGATAGGTCAAAATCGATGTCAATTTATGATACGGATATCATATTATAGTGTAGTATATGCGGTACTCAAAACTCAAAAATAACATCCATTCTTACCTATCTCTTACGGTTTACGAGATAATTGTTGTTAAAAATAACAATAATGGAAGGTTCCCCTCAGGTTCCAGTGGAACGTTCCTGGAACGTTCCCAATAAGGGCGGACATTTTACACGTTCCGGGAACGTTCCGCGCTATTAGGGTGGAGTGGGTACCCAATGTGTGTTCGCGACATATGCATGCTTTGAAGTCGATTATTTTTCCAAACAAATTTCCAAGCAAATTCTAAATCCCCAATTTGCTTATAAATGAGCTAAATTAAAAAGAAAACCCTAGCGAAATTTTAATTTTTACTTTATTTACATGCAAAAATGGTGGTGGTCACCCGGGAACCCGGGTGTGCACACAGGGGATAATGTGAATGCTTGAAAATTTCAATAATTTAAACTCAAAAGCTTTGAACTTCAGAAGATGAAGATTTGGATTCTAATTGATTTGATAATTCCCAGTTTTTGACATTCTCAATTTGTAACGATTCTCCTTGATGATGTAAATAAAATTGCATAACTTCCAAGTTAAAAAGTGCACTTTTCTTTCAGAATTTTCCGTCGATGGACATCCAGATTGTTCTTTCAAAAGCAGCTGCACTTGCGGGAAAATCATTGAATTCTCCTTGAAGTGAAAGCGAAGCATATTTCGGAAATCAGGGACTTTAAAAATAAATAGCTATAAAAACGTGAGATGTTATATATAAAAAGAGCTGTGAGTGAGTTTCAGAACAATTAGACATTAACTTTTGCATGAAGGGTATAAAAAAGTCGAATAAGCTGAAATACTTTAAACTCTGATTTTAGAAATTTATATCTAATAGATATTTCAATTTTTCCTCTTAAATATTCCTTTATTTTTAAAACATCTTTTTAAAATAAATTTTTATGAATTACACTTTGGTCCTTATTCGACTTTTTCATTACCCTCAATCATGATACTGGCAATTGTATAATATAACGAAAACGTCCTAACAATAGTGAAACTATATTGGATGATGTGATCGTTAGAAAATTTTTATAATGCCGAAGAATTGAGATTTTTCTATTTGAATGCAGAAAAAGAGTGAAATCAGTTCAGTTACTGACAAATTTTTCTCAGAAACGTAAATGTGAGATTTACAAAGTTTAGAGTTAGGGGTCGTTCATGAAATACTTAACGCCATTAGGAAAGGTGTGGCGGTCACCTTCAGCGTTACGTCCAAGTTAGTCCCATACATTCACCACAGGAAAGGTATTACTTAGGAGAAGGGTGGGGCGGGGTCAAAATTATCAGAAAAAAGCGTTTTCTATTTTTGAACGGCCCCTTAGGTTAAAAAACACTCAACGTTGTTTTGAACATTTTTCAAAACCCGTTTTGACTGAAGTGTCATTAACTCATGCGTTTCTCTAGCTGAAGTTGAAGCTATTCTTTGTAGGCGGATATACTATAATGTCTTATACTTAGGAAAAGTCATCATTTTCATATGAAGTCAGAAGGAGCTGCGCGTTATTTGAAATTATATATAGACTATATACTTATTTTTGTAATGCCCTGTGACTTTTGTCTTACGTTTATAAAATAAAGTGATCATATATTTCTATTGTAGGTTGAGATTCGTCTTCAATTACGATATTTTAAATCCAAATCCTTTAGTTTCGTTTATTATTCTGTATTAAGTTCAAATTACTAGAAGATTGAAGTGGTTTCGAACAAGTACAAATACTAGAAATTTCTTTTAAAAGCCCCGTCCCATACAGTTACATTTATATATGAATTGAGGCTACGTGTCGTATAAGAGGCACAACATTTTTCAGCTCGAGTGCATTGTCATATCGTTGTTTTTAAAAATGTGTTTATAACTTTAATTGCCGTAAACTCAACTAATCATGTAGGAAATTTACTTGAATCTAGTTAAAAAATGTTTGCAAAATTCATCTTTTCGCCTTGTCAGGGTTTATTTGCGTTTGCGCCAAAAAATTCTGTCACCTTATTTACCTAATTGGGATTAAAAATTTTAAAGTGTCTGCATTGGTAATTTCCAAATGTTCGTGATATGTTTTGAAAGGGAATAATACGTGTAGGAAAAAATTGAGAATTTTCTAGAATTAATATGAAAGGCAGCTATTAGATTAAAACTTAATTGCATTCAGTTGGATGTATTAGGATCAATATAATTGTATTTTATGATACTATTGTAAAACTGGTTTCATATAGATTTTGGGAGTTTGGATATGGATAAGTAAATCTACCTGAGTCTGTAAACACAAAGGAAATAGAAGATGTATATATACGTTATTGGATTAGAATATTCTGCCATTGCAAGAACCGAAGCTCTGGATTTCATTGTATTTCGCTTGCCGCTGCTCGAACACGATGATTCGACGCAAGTTGCGAACAGAATACAAATCAGGATGCGTTTGAATTTCGTTCGCTTGTGCAGTCTTTGGCAGGTTTTGCACGTTTGGAAGAGATTGGTAAAAACACGCGCATAAAGAAGATAGAATCTATTGAATTTAAAGTAAAAAAAAAAAGCTTTGCATGGAATTGTTTACTGGGCAGTTTAAAACTTTCAAACCTTCATGATATATGCTAATAATTGATGATGTTCCGATGTTGCAAAAATGTTAAACCAGAAATAAATGAAAAAAATCGTATTTTACTTACTAAATGAATAAACAAATTTTAATATTTCAATCCTATTGAATAGGGTAGAAACTGAAGGCAAGTTAAACCCGTTTAATGCCATGACAATCCATGAAAGTCAATACGAGGGTTTTTTAAATCAAGTTTTTAGAATAAAAATTTGGGGTTAAAATTCAAAAATACAAAAAGTTTACTCAAAATTGGAGCCAAATTTTTTAATTTTTATCAAAAATTTGCATTTTCAGCTTCGAAGACCTCACTTGTTATGACATTCACGGAAATCTACCATCGTAATAAAATGTTCAAAATTTTATGTGAACTTTTTGAGTTTTAACCCTTTGTATTATAAGATTCGACGAACCCCCTCGTTATGACATTCATGAAAATCTACCAATTAACTACAATTTCACAAATTTCAAGTTAAATTTTAGAATTCTGTAATTCAATCCAAAAATTCGTGCTTTGTGCCTCGATTAACTCCCTACTTTCATGGAAATCTAACAACTTAATGAATTTTTCAAATTTTAAGTCCACTTTTGGAATTTTTACCCCAAATTCGTGTTCAATGACTCGAAAACTCCCTCCTTATGACATCATGGAAAACTGCTAATTTAATAAAATCCTAAACATTTTAATTGAACCTTTCGAATTTTGGAATTTTCACCCGAAATTTGCGTTCTTTGCCTCGAAACCCCTTCTTTTATTGACTTTCATGGAAATCCGCCAAATTGATAAACTTTGTACGATGTATAGGCGTTCACATCTCTGTTGTCAGGACAGATTTTGAGCCGATAATTTTCAAGATATCCCTTTGAAATAACCCGAGAATCCCCTATCCTTTCACTACTAAGCGTCAATTCTTTCGTTTCCAGCCGGACCATTTTTGATTCGTTGGCATCGACAACTCCTTCTTCGCCTCCGATTTGATCTTCTCCTTTAAACTATTCGTTAAGATTATCATACATACCGCTCAATAGAAAAAAGTTCTTCACTTTTCATATCTCTTCGCAGGGGTTTGTTTGTAGTGATGTGTTGATTCACAAATGGAATTATTGGGACGTCCCGATGGAGGAAAAAATGTTTACAAACAATTGATACCTGCATCCTAAACTATACGAACCAAGACAGATTTTCGTGTAAACATCTTAGATAAACGTTAAACTAAACTTAAATCTTACCTACACGGAGAGACTTTTGGTAATACCAGTAGTCTTGCGGGCTCCAAGGCGCGCGCCTATTCATTTTTTTATGAAAAAGAATAAAGCGAGTACTTATTTTTTCTATGTTATTCATATTTAATTAATGTTACAGAATATTTGTACAAAATAATTAGACGGCACTACAGGATGATGTACGTAGCCTCCGAGGTAGAATTCAATAAGGTGCTCCTTTTCATTTTTCTTCTCTGTTGAAGCTAAAGGAGTAATGGATTTCTCATAATTTATTTGTAGGTAAATTCTGCCATTGATATCATCTTGAAAAAATTGTGAATATAATTAAATTTATTATAATTGGCTCTTAAATTTGTTTAACGCTTAACTTATTTGTAAATTACACTGCCGTAATACATGTTTTATTTTATAAATTAAAAGAAATGTTATTTCCAAAACAAATTGTGAATTATTCGTTATAACATGTATATGAGCATTTTCAAATTGATAAATACTACGAATAATATTAATTTTCATTATTATATGAGTTTAACAAAGTTTAAAAAAATGAATGATACATAGAATAATGGCCGTAATCACCAATCTTTCAGTTTTTAAGAAATATGACAACAAATTTTGAAGTTGTCTATTTGCTCGGCAATCATTGCCTTTTATACTCTATAGTAATCCATTCGCACGTTATTATGAAAAAATAAAATGTATTTTAGTATAACTTTTTTATGCATGAACATTTTTGTGTGAACATTTTTATCGTATATGTTGTCGTTTACGTAAAAAAGATTAAATCCATTTATTATAAGAAGAAAATTATCCTGTCCATAGAACTTTTCAGGCCTTTATAAACGTTACAGTACCTTTCTTATTAAAAGCTAAATTAAACAAACACTTTTCAACCAATTTTTTTTCCTTCTGCAAAAATGTGTCAATTTTTAAAAATAAATCTATCCTGGTTGACAAATTCGTAATTTTGATTTGAAAATAGTGTATTTAGTGAATTTTTTCAAAATAGTAGCAAAACAGCGTCATCGCTTGAAAAAAGTGTTAAATAGTGTCAATAGTGTGTTGAGCCCTAGGCCTGAATTTGTAATTTATTATTCTAAGGGCAGCCACAGCCTATTTCATTTGAAAATAATAGTGAACTATTCCAACCGTAATAAGCAGAGAAATTGCCCTACCAAAAACATCGGGTTGAAAATTATTCGAAAGTATTGTATTTTGAATGCGAAGTTGCCGAAAAGCAGATTTCCAGAGAACATCACGTGAGTGCGCAGCAAACATTTTTAATTCGATATTTTTTACAGCAAGACTCATTTCTACTCCAAACAGTGATTCAAAGTAAATATGTGTATCAATAGTTGCGACTAATGTTCTTTTGGATTTGAAAGCACGTTCTCTCGACAGCCTGCTACACTTTTCTCGAGCCACGTTTTTCGTACATCTCTCGCCATACAGGCTCAATTCGTCGAACAATCCTGTTGTTTAGGACAGCTGTGAAGATCTTATACAGTATTAAAAAAATTATTAAATGGGTTTCAAACAAGTTATTGGCCTGCAATTCTCTGGGTTGGACAAATTGCCTTTTTTCGGCAGGAGTATAGTGCGTCCTAACACCAACCACTGCGGAATGGGCGTCTCCGACTTTATAAATATGAGGTGAATATGCGGGCCAAAGGTTCGTGTATAGAAGTAAACTTTTTCCACCAGAAGTTCTTGATACAATCTGGTCCAGCACCGCAGAAGTTCTTCGTGCCTCTAAGTGCTTTTTTCACCTCTTCGGCAAGGACTGATAGACATTCCTCCTCAGATTTTATGAGGTTGTCGCAAAACTA
>CAKNXH010059323.1:0-62620 GCA_932178445.1 Andricus quercusramuli | reverse complement strand
ATATATATATATATATATATATATATCGGTTTCGATTCCTTTGGAATAGAACCGAAGGGCTTATGCCAAAGCCACCGAACGCGTCCTCGGGTTGCGGATAGAGGGCCTCCGTACCAAGGGTTTCTGCTGAATACGGTTACAATAATTAATAAGCAGTCGCGGACAATTGTCCAGGGATGGTCCCGAAGGAATAACCCCTAAGCGAAGGCTTTACAACCGTGCCGAAAGCTGAATGACACCTGCGTGAGGTGTCTGAATCGGTGACCTCTCAGAGTATCAGCCTTATCCTTGCACGCAGGGCTCTACAAGGATGGACGATCCCTTTCCCTAGCTGCTCGGGGGAACAACAATGAAACCGCCAAACCACCAAAATGTTGTAGATGCGGTTCAAAACGATCGAACGCGCATAGCACCCGACAATGGATCGGCAAACAATGCCGATCATCCTAGAGTTCGGGGTGCTGAAAATAATTTAGATGGAAACACGACGACGAACCGGCGAAGCGCCCACATTGAGTGGATAGTTCAACTTAAGAATGACGTGCTAGACTGCTACGATGCCAGCATTATCCCTGTTCGCGGAGGCTTTATGGGGCGTGTGCATACTCTGTGGTGCCTGAAACACCCAGAGCTTCAGCACGTTTCGCATCAGTCTTTGCGAAATCAAGCCGACTACCTCCGGAAAAATGGATATGTACGCGGAGCGCTTCCTCAACCGCTGCTTGAACAAGCTGCAGACGAAGATGAAACGACATTAAGACCAACCGCAAAAAGCAGGCACCTTCTGGAAGATGATCGCAATTTCAGTACAAGGAGGAACATCAATATGGAAGTTCCTCTTAAGCCCGAAGATCTGGCTGAAATGGATGCCTCCCTTCGTGGAGATATCTCGCAAGAGTCCGACCTCTGGACCATCAATTGCTCAGTTTATGGTGCTGCGAGAGCTTTGGCTGATTCAAATCGAAGGCTGAAGCCGACGATGGATCAAAAGACAAAAAGACGCTTGCATCAACTGAACAAGAAAATTGGATGGGCAAGACCGAATGCGTCCCGTGTTCAATGTGTGATTGACTACATAACATCTGGTAGACCGTTCACGGAAAGGTTTCGAAAGTTCGCCCAAGAACTAAGGACCTTGAATCACACACTAAACAAGTCAAAGCTGCTGACAATCAAGCAGCATATTATTGACAAAATAAGGCTGTTATCTGACGGAAGGTGGAGGATACAGAAGAGGGAGAGATGGATCAGGGAGAATCAACAGTTTCTCGCTGACCCATCTCGCCTTTTCAGTGATCCGCCTGTTTTTGTAAAAAATCCACCCAAGCCCAAGGAGGTAGAGACTTTTTGGAGAGAGGTGTACAAGATGCCGAAAGCACTAGAGTTGAAAGAAGATACTGACAATATCATCCGCTTCAAAGAGTTTTGCGACAGCCTCATAAAATCTGAGGAGTGCCCATCAGTCACTGCCGAAGAGGTGAAAAAAAGCACTTAGAGGCACGAAGAACTTTTCCGGTGCTGGACCAGATTGTATCAAGAACTTTTGGTGGAAGAAGTTTACTTCTATACACCAACATTTGGCCCGCATATTCACCTCATATTTAAAGTCGGAGACGCCCATTCCGCAGTGGCTGGTGTTAGGACGTACTATACTCCTACCGAAAAAAGGCAACTTGTCCAAACCAGAGAATTACAGGCCAATAACTTGTTTGAACACACTGTATAAGATCTTTACAGCTGTCCTAAACAACAGGATTGTTCGACGATTTGAGCCTGTATGGCGAGAGATGTACGAACAACGTGGAACGAAAAAAGGTGTAGCAGGCTGTCGAGAGAACCTGCTTTCAAATCCAAAAGAACATTAGTCACAACTATTGATACACATATTTACTTTGAATCACTGTTTGGAGTAGAAATGAGTCTTGCTGTAAAAAACATCGAATTAAAAATTTTTGCTGCGCACTCTCGAGATGTTCTCTGGAAATCTGCTTTTCGGCAACTTCGCATTCAAAATACAATACTTTCGAATAATTTTCAACCCGATGTTTTTTGTAGGGCAATTTCTCTGCTTATTACCGTTGGAATAGGTCACTATTATTTTCAAATGAATCAGGCTGTGGCTGCCCTTAGAATAATAAATTACTAATTCAGGCCTAGGGCTCAACACAGTATTGACACTATTTAACACTTTTTTGAAACGATGACGCTGTTTTGCTACTATTTTGAAAAAATTCACTAAATAGACTATTTTCGAATCAAAATTACGAATTTGTCAACCAGGATAGATTTATTTTAAAAAATTGACACATTTTCGCAGAAGGAAAAAAATTGGTTGAAAAGTGTTTGTTTAATTTAGCTTTTAATAAGAAAGGTACTGTAACGTTTATAAAGGCCTGGAAAGTTCTATCGACAGGATAATTTTCTTCTTATAATAAATGAATTTAATCTTTTTGACGTAAACAACAACATATACGATAAAAATGTTCACACAAAAATGTTCATGTATAAAAAAGTTATACTAAAATACATTTTATTTTTTCATAATAACGTGCGAATGGATCACTATAGAGTATAAAAGGCAATAATTGCCGAGCAAATAGACAAATTTGTTATCATATTTCTTAAAAACTGAAAGATTGGTGATTACTGCCATTATTCTATGTATCATTCATTTTTTTAAATTTCGTTAAACTCATATAATAATGAAAATTAATATTATTCGTAGTATTTATCAATTTGAAAATGCTCATATACGTGTTATAACGAATAATTCACAATTTATTTTGGAAATAACATTTCTTTTAATTTATAAAATAAAACATGTATTACGGCAGTGTCATTTACAAATAGGTTAAGCGTTAAACAAATTTAAGAGCCAATTATAATAAATTTAATTATATTCACAATTTTTTCAAGATGATATCGATGGCAGAATTTACCTACAAATAAATTATGAGAAATCCATTACTCCTTTAGCTTTAACAGAGAAGAAAAATGAAAAGGAGCACCTCATTGGAGGCTACCTCGGAGGCTACGTACATCATCCTGTAGTGCCTTCTAATTATTTTGTACAAATATTTTGTAACATTATTTAAACCGAAAATTATGCAACCCGTCTTACGCGCTAATGCTATTCTTATGGCCGTGTACAGCGGGTTGCATACTTTTTGGTAAGCCCTGGCGTGGACACCCTGTATATAACTATGTGTAGGAACGGTATAATTTTTATATATAAAATCAAATAATGATATTCCATAGTTTATGAAAGTAACTTTATAGAAGGACAAGAAATTTCTTAATGGTACAATCTTTCAGATAAATTGAGGGGCTGATAGCAAAAGCGGAGTAGAAAAGTCGTCGGAGCAAAAACGAGTTAAGAAGAATGCGGGCAAAAACTAGTTAAAAAGAAAGAAGAATAATGAGGATTGTATTGTATATTATAACATAAAAGTGTAATACAATGATAGATTATGATATAATCTACCTTGTTATCAGCCCCTCAATTATAATTACTGCTAAAGGAAATCCAACTTTTAACGAAAAATGCCTTTCACATATTGGACTGAAACCCTCTTGAGCTTGAAAGAAAAGTGAGCTTCCCCATTTTTTTATACAATGTTTTTTATTATTTTCATAGCAACTTAAAATTCAAAGAATTGTGAATTTATCACTTGCGGGGTGGCCGCTGGACCGAAAACCAAGAAATGACCAGGAATTTTTAAAAACTGGGAAAAACCGAGAAATGACAGTGAATTTATTTTTTCACAGGGAATTTTACAAGTTCTTTTACTTTACAATTTTTCCATTTTATGTCTTCATTTTTAAACGTAACTTTTCAATTGAAAGAATTTAAAAATTCAGTTTTGAAGGCTTTAAGAATAAAAATTTAAAAGCGTTTGAAATTAAAATCTTGATACGGTCCGGTTTTGCTGGTTAGCTCCGTTCAAGGTTTCTTCAAGTTCGTAAGAAGTAATCTTCGTGAGAATTATTTGGTGGCCCTGAGAAGGGCCGTTAGTGCGTTTCGAAATATCAGAATGATCTACTGTTCCTTTCGTTATTCGTTGATGGACCTCTTCGTGTCTATATACAAAGTGGAGGTAGATGGTGTGCGTATCTCCCGAAAGTATTTTGCGATGACAAAGTCCCGGTCTGCACGGCAGCGGAAGATAGGTTCGTGTCCTTCTAAATCCCCGGGATAAGCCATATTAACCGGAGGAAACGTTAACCGGCGTTTAGGTTTTGGAAACAATGGATGAACGGTCCTTCGAGCGTAGAGTGAGTACGGTAGACGTCCGTCCGTCGGTTGAGGTGGCGTTCGGCTTGTGACCGTTGTCGATACGTCAATTATTGGACACGGCACGAACGTCTTCTCTGGTGTAGTGATCTCTATAGCGGGAGGATGGGCATCCTCGGTCGTCAGTATCCCTCGGTGCGAGGCCTCTGGATTTCGACTTCGTAGCGACGAGCTTCGAAACGCGCTTTGCGCTGGCGAGGGTTCTTTCCCATTCGGTGGTCCTGATGTCTTCCGATGTTTGACGATATTAATCGTCGAATCGAGCACCGTAGATGGTACTCAACTGTACTGCGTTCGAAATGAGCACGAGGCTCGGAAAAATTCCTTCGCTCAGTAATCAGCGTGAATGACGACCGTGGTCATAACGCGTCGATACTTCGCGACGGAAGATTTCGTGGTGCGTTCGAGTGAGCACGAGGCTCGGAAAAATTCCTTGGTTCAGTGATCGGCGTGAATGACGTCCGTAGTCACAACGCGTCGATACTTTGCCGAGGAAGATTTCGTGGTGCGTTCGATTGAGCACAAGGCTCGGAAAAATGCATTGGTTCAGTAATCGGCGTGAATGACGTCCGTGGTCATAACGCGTCGATACTTTGCCGATGAATATTTCGTGGTGCGTTCGAGTGAGCACAAGGCTCGGAAAAATTCCTTGGTTCAGTAATCGGTGTGAATGACGTCCGTGGTCATTACGCGTCGATACTATGCTTAGGAATATTTCGTGGTGCGTTCGAGTGAGCACGAGGCTCGGAAAAATTCCGTTTCTCAGTAAACGGCGTGAATGACGTCTGTGGTCATAACACGTCAAGACCTCGCCGAGGAAGATTTCGTAGTGCGTTCAAGTAATATATATTGTCCTTGAAAGGACAGTATTTCCTTCGTCTGACAGATAATTTGCTCTGAAAAGAGCAGTTGTAGATGTGTAGAATGAAACGAGGCCAGGTTCTCGTGAAAGATATTTATTTTCCAGGTTTCTCCCTAGTCCGGGAGAGCTGGAGAAGCGAGAGCTGCAAGCTGGCTGACAAGTCGGCAGATAGGTACGTTGTGGTCGGTTCGAGGCTCGATGCTGAGTGAGTCGGCGGTGGCAGAAGCGCGCTCTTTTGCGTGAAGAGCGCGCGGCTTCTCCCACCCCGTGTGAGTGGAGTCGAGAGTGGGAATTCGGTTCGGAGTTTCTTCCCACTCCGTCGAATTGCGGGGCGCGCGGCCCAATCAAATTATTCCTTCTCGTTCTGTTGTACCTGTCGCCTGCTTTGCCTCGCTTCTCCGCATCCCCGCGTTACGCAGATTTCTGTAAACTCTTGTTTCAAATTAGTAATAATCGCAATTATTATAATACTATTATATTCTAACCTCACGGCTTATCTAATATTAAAACAATTTTGTACATTCAAGAGACGAAGGATAGTGATCGAGAATAATAATAATAGTAATAATGTCATTGCACTGTGAAGTAAAAGAAAAACGGACGAAATACAAATTATAATAAGAATGATTTGAATAATAATCATGATAATAATAACCATAATAAAGAGCCTCGGTGGCTCAGTTTGTTAGACGCTCGGACTTCACCTCAGAGGTCCGGGGTTCGATCCCTGAGCCGGTACCTCTTGAAATTTTTCTATGTACCTTTACCGAGGTTCTGGTGGTTCGGAACCCACCTTAAGCTGTAGGTCCCCCCATCATGCACTTGACTCCAACCCAGTCCGTGAATGATGGGTGAATGATGGTCCAATATGTCCAGGCGCACGCTCTTATCAGATCACTTGATTGCATTATAATAATGCGTCCGTGACTGATAATATATACCGGGACAACCCCGTGCATGATATTCGAACAAACAAAAAATCCAACTCTAACCAAAAATGCCTTCGACATATTGGGCTGTAACCATCTTAAGCCTGAGAGAAAAATGAGTTTCCTCATTTTTTATACCATAATAATTTGGATAATAACGGTCGTCAATATATAAAAAATATGTTGATTAATAACCAATTAATTCATGAATATTATTAATAATGATAATATAACATATAATACCTAGTATATAACATATAATAATAGTAATATAATATATATCATAACATATAATCATCACAATAGTCGTAGTTATAATAATAATTAACCTAAAGATGAGAAGCCATACGAGTAAAAATACAATTATTATTCAGAGAAATGAAATTACACGAATAAGGGTAAGAATAATTTTCTTCATTGCGAGTTATCCCTATACACATACAATATAAATTTGTTTCATGAGATCACGCGAAATAACAATAGGAAAATCATTCTAGAAATAAAATGTATGATGAAAATAAAAATTTTAAAAAATAAAAATAAAAATATCCTGCCTTAATAAAATTAGAGTCACGGATAAGTGATCAGCTTATCCGCGTATCATCATTTAATAAGACCGAAAAATGAACCTCCAAAAAAAAAAAAAAAAAATATATATATATATTTGACTGTAAGAAAGTAGCTAGAAAGCTACGGGTGAGTCATCTCTGGCCCTCAGCTGTGCCCGTACCTAGGCGCATAAAATTTTCTGCATTTTCACGTGAACAGCGCGTGGCAAGCGAAGGTCGCCGTAGCGGCAGAGGAAAGGAAACTCGAGAAACATGAAATAGAAAGTTTTACAGGAACGAAATATTAAGGGTTCCTTTCGTCTGTCGCCCGTTACGGCCAACGACGTATATCAAATGGTTTATAAAAGTGTTTTAAGTTGATCTACTGTGAATATAAATTAATAAATGATTTTTTTAAATTGAACTGTAGTTCGAGTGTTAAAAATTGTACAATAATTATTTCACAATACGATTCTAAGTCTGTTCAAAATTAAACAATTTACAAATTTTAACGTTGAAAATTCAACTTTTTTTATACGAAAGCCATAACAATTAGGCAAGTTGAAATGTCTGATTGAAACTTTATAAATTATTTTCAATGTGAAAACTTAAAATTAATATATTCATAATTACACACTTTTATTCAATTTAGAATCCCATCCAAATATTGTCTCAGTCTAAAATATTCAATTTTTATCCCATTCAGTTAGACATTTTTTAATCACCAAAATTTAAAAACGAGCAATTATAAATCAAATATTTAAAACTAAACAATTTGAAACTGAATTGTTTGAAATAGGAAGCCTTGAAGGGTAGAAATTTAAACTTTTTACGTTACAATTTTTATTGTAATGTTAAATAACAATTGAATACTATCAAATTGAAACGAGCAAAATCAAAATAAATAAATAAATTTTGGTGTTTAGTTTTTTTTTTCAATTGCAAGAGGAACTTTTTTGGTTTAAAATTTTTATTAAGTGGAAGAATGGGAAGTATTGCGTTTTTAACATTTTTATCAAGCTTGAAAAGGGGAAATTTTAGTTTTTAATTTTTGTTAAATTGGCAGTACATTTTATATTTTCAAGGTTTTTATTAAGTTAGAAGCGATACAATTTTTGATGAATTGTGATATAAAGTAGTCTAATTACCCTATATTTTAAATCTAGTAGCATGTGGGTGGGGGGGGGGGGGGGGGGGGCGGTAGTGTTCCAGTACGCAAAGAGGGACGGAGAAAGGAAATAGGTAGGTGAAAAGAAGGATAGTGCTTAATTTAGTATCGCTGGGACAGGTGTAGTCATGAACGAGATTGAAGGATTCTTTTTGACCGATGCTGATTTATTAGTGTTGATACAGGCGTAATTTCTTTACGAGACGGGAACGAGAGGCATCGCCGGAGTGAGGGGCGCGTACTCGATCCTTGGGGTAGGGAATCCCAATGATGTGCGTTTTTGGTGCTCGCGGAACGGTGCTCGGTCGGCTCGGCTGCGTTTTTCTTCTCTGGTAATCCAAAGGGGTTAATGCCTGTGGCAGGAACTGGGCCACGGGTCTATTAACCGCTGGTTGCGGCGCGTCCAGAATTCATCGCCTGGGAACGACTAATCGGCGATGAGGGGGACGTTGGGCCTGTTGCGCTAACAGTTCACAGAGTGGCAACGGCCGCCGCATGGGAGTACTCCCGGCAGGGGTGCTCCGTCCTCGTTGTATCAGTCGCCCCTGTCTCTCCTCGGTTGAGCATCGCTGCGTGGTAGATGGCGTCAGGGCGATGGGAGAACCGAGCCCTAAGCTGATAGTATCGGAAAGGGTTAAGTCTGCGGCCAAGGTCCTGTCGCCGGCCCGAGGGGTACCGGTCGCTTTAGCCAGTCTCGGTCCTGGGCGTGTTGCCGCGTGTGGCGAAGTTGCTGAGGCTGGAGGCGCTGTTGCCGGTAATTCTTCCTTCGGTGTCGGCACGTAGTCCAACGGGGGACCGTCCCCTGCAGGGGAGGTGATCCTGAAGTGGACGTTAACCCATTCAGCGGTGCGTGACGTCACGGGCTGCGGTATTTGCGGGCTCGTGCGGGTGGTGACGGAAGGGATGACGGCCTCTGGTCGCACTTGCGGGGACGAAGCGGCCAGGGGGGGGTGCCCAATGGTCGATTTTGACCAAATCTATTGCCTCTGCTGCCTTCCTTGCGCGGAACTTTTGCTGCCTGGCTGCACTTCTCCGGGCCCTTGATGGAGGATTCCTCTTAGTGGGGCGATCGATATACATCTACAAAAAAGTATATCGGTAGAGACATGTCGGATGTTTTCACGGGTGGAGTGGGTGGATGATGTGTGCTGGAGTTCCAGCGCACGGGAAGGGAAGAGTGTATGGCGGATGCGTGCTGGGGTTCCAGCGCACGAGGAGGGGAGAGTGGGTGGCGGATGTGTGCTGGGGTTTCAGCGCACGAGAAGGAGAGAGGGGGTGGTGAATGTGTGCTGGGTTTCCAGCGCACGAGGAGGGTAGTGACCCTCCTCGTGCGCTGAGATTCCAGCTCGAAAGAGTGTTGAAGGAAGAAAGTCGCTTACCGTGATGGCGAGTTCGGAGGTCGTTGTCAGTGACAAAATGTAGTCGAGGGAGAGATTCTTGCTCATAGAGCGTTTTTAAGCGATGCACACTGGACTTAGTGGTACAAGACTGATTGCTTACTGGCTATCGCAGGGCCTTTTTATAGCAAAGCACAGCGTGGGCGGAGGGAAAAAGCTTGATTTTTTTATCATGGTTTTTCCGAAAACTATTGCTCTGCGCAATTCTTCTGAGTGCCCGGGAGGGTACGTATCGTGCTGTCCCTGTCACTCCTGTTAGAAACTCTCCTCTTCTCTGTCTACCCCTTTACCGTTAGAAAAGATAGAAGGGGTAGATAGAAGCGGAAAACTGACCTCTCTTTCAGGCCCTTTACTTTCTCTCGTTTTCCTTGTTGCCAATTTGATGGGATTGTGAGGAGGGGGGGGGGGGCCCAGCAGTGAGGCGCGGGGGGCTAAGTGGCGTTCTGTTCATAGGGAGTGGGAGAGTGACGTTGTAAAGTGACAAGGACAGTTTCTTTTTGTTATAACTAGGCCCGTGCGTCTTAAACTATTCGACTAAAATAAGTGTCTGATTGTGGGAGTTAATTGGATATTAATCGCTCATAATTATTGGGCTGAAAGCGCGTATAAGAATTCCTCCGGGGGTGGGGGGGGGGGAGAAGACACTTGTTTTAGCTCAAATTAATTTCTAACTTAATGTCTACATGAAATTACGGTTACAAAGTTTCTTAAGGGTAGTGGTGCGGGGCTTAAAAATTTAGATATCTATAGTCCTAAAGCTGAAAATAAAAATAAAAGGGGTAGATGAAAAATAGAAGAAAGAAGAAGAAAGAAAAATGGAAGGCTTATAAACTATAGTGTACATGGATTCTGTTATCTTAATTCTATTTTCTCTTCTGGCGAGGTGCGTAAGGCCTAGCATCCCTGTAATACGCTGAACGTCTCGCTCGTAGTTTGTAGCGCTTTTCAGCGTCTAACTGGAACACTTCTTGGTTTTCCTAATCGTTAATTGAAGAATGGGATAGTGAGTCTTCATTTCTGTCGAAATATCCCCGGTTGTGGTCAGTTCCTAAAACTGGCTGTACCCCGGCGGTGAGGTTTGGTCCCGGTTGTGGCTGCTGTGGTTGCAGCTGTACCCCGGTGTCAATATCTACACTTGGTTGTCCACCGTAGTTGCAGCGTGAGTCTCCCCGGTTTTGGCCAGTTCATAAAACTGGCTGTACTCCGGCGGTGAGGTCTGGCCCCGGTTGTGGCTGTTGTGGTTGCAGCTGTACTCCGGTGTCATTATCTGCACTCGGTTGTCCACCGTAGTTGTAGCGTGAGTCTCCCCGGTTGTGGCCAGTTCTTAAAACTGGCTGTACCCCGGTGGTTAGGTCTGGCCCCGGTTGTGGCTGCTGTGGTTGCAGCTGTAGCCCGGTGTCAATATCTGCACTCGGTTGTCCACCGTAGTTGCAGCGTGAGTTTCCCCGGTTGTGGCCAGTTCTTAAAACTGGCTGTACCCCGGCGGTTAGGTCTGGCCCCGGTTGTGGCTGCTGTGGTTGCAGCTGTACCCCGGTGTCAATATCTGCACTCGGTTGCCCACCGTAGTTGCAGCGTGAGTCTTCCCGGTTTTGACAGTTATTAAAACTGGCTGTACCCCGGCGATGAGTTCTGACTCCGGTTGTGACTGCTGTGGTTGCAGCTGTACCCCGGTGTCAATATCTGCACTCGGTTGCCCACCGTAGTTGCAGCGTGAGTCTTCCCGGTTGTGGCCAATTTTCAAAACTGGCTGTACCCCGGGGGCGAGGTCTGGCCCCATGTCGTTTCCTTTTCCTCCCTGCGGTTGTCCATTGTCAACGTCTTCGTTGTCTTCACTTCCTGAGTCTCCGATGGTATCTCGGATATCTTGGGGTGCTGGTGAAAGTTGAGAGTCATGAATTTTTATCCTTCTTCCGTCCCTAATTACCCAGTATACATCCCCTGCTTCCCGCGATTCGATGGTATGGATGCCGGATTGCTTAGGGGCGAAACCCTGATTGAAATTCTTATCGGCGTTGGAAAGAGGGTGAGTGTTCACGTAAACTTTGTCCCCAGCTTGGTAACGGGGAGGCCTATGTTCCCCTGCGTAACGTTGCTGATAAGTGCGTTGGTGCTCTCGTGCCCTGTTTTCGCGCAATCGGCTGTTTTCAATAGGTTGCGCCGTATTTTCTTCAAATCGCCATTCTCCTGGCCGGCTATTTGTTCTTCCCATCAGTAGGTGACTCGATGTTTGACCGATGGCTGCATTTCTTCTCCTGCGTAAGTTAAATAGTATTTCCGGCAAATGTAGGTCCCATCGGCGATGATTACACTGGTCTATTCGTAATCGGATGCCTTTCTTGAGTTCCTGATTCTTCCTCTCAGTGGGATTGGCCTGAGGGTGGTACATCGGGGTAGTCCATAGGTCGCAATCCCATTTTTGGCAAGCATCTATACATTTTTGACCGGTAAATTCTCCTTCTAAGAGTGTTACGAGTACTGGTGCTTTAGAGGACCCTATGGGGAAGGCTACGATCCAACGACTGAAGAGATCAGTGACTACAAGAATAAAATTCTTGCCGGTAGTAGATTGAGGGTGGGGTCCCATGAGGTCCAGTGCGATCGTTTTCCATGGCAATTGTGCGGTTCTGGGTCGAAGACAATTTTGTCGTGTCGTCCGTACGGCTGCGTAAACGAAGGTGGCAGCTTCCTATATACTTGCGAACATCTCGGCGCATTCCTGGCCAGTAGTATTTAGTTTGGATATCACGCAGAGTTTCATCCATTCCAGGGTGGCCAGCTAGAAGGGAGTCATGGTGTTCCAAGAGGACTTGCTCTACCATGTTATTGCCAAGTTATTGCCGTGCTATCGGTGCGTAGGGTGAAATGACTATCCTCAAGATATGGTCGGTAGTGCTTCACGGCCCAGATTACGGCAAGGCATGCCTGCTCGTAGCAGTGATAGCGCGTTTCTGCAGGTGTGAGTTTAGCGCTTGCGTAAGAGATGATACGCCGTTTTCTATCGGCATCCTCCTGGAGTAAAACTACGCCGAGGCCTCGAGCGCTGGCGTCAGTTTGAAGGATAAATGGCAATGAAGGATCCGGATGGTCCAAGGTGAGAGGGGTTGATAAAAGTAATTCCACTTTTTCGAAGGCAGTCTGAGCTGCAGAATTCCAACGAAACTTTTGATTTGGATTCAGAAGATCCGTTAGAGGGGCGACAGCTTCCGAAAAATGGGGAACATATTCTCGCAGCCAACCACATATCCCGAGAAAACTTCTCAGGTCTCGGAGAGTCCGTGGATGTTTGGCTTCGAGGATTGCTTGTACGTGTTTCGGATGGGCTTGATTGCCGTCAGCCGTGATAACATGTCCTGAGTAATTTAAGTGCCTTTTTCCGAAGTCACACTTCTTGGGGTTACAAGTGAGGCCATAAAATTCTAGTTTCTTGAAAACGAGAGCTAGATGCAAAAGACGCTCTTTTTCGGTGTCCGAGTACACGATTATGTCGTCGAGGTAGTCGATGGAGAATTTTCGCCAATACGTACCGAGTACTTCCTTCATCAGATTCTGAAAAGTGCAGGGTGCATTTTTAAGGCCAAAGGGCATGACCTTGAATTGATACTGTCCTCCGTCCGGTGAAGAAAAGGAAGTGTATTTTCGAGAATCTGGGTGTAACGGGATCTGCCAGTACCCGCTTTTTAAATCTATAGTTAAAAAATTTTTTGCTGATCCGTGGTCTTTCAGCGCTTCGTGGATAACTGGCAGTGGTTGAGCGGCGTCAATCATCAAATCGTTTAATTTTCGGTAGTCTATACAGAACCTCTTGGTACCGTCCTTTTTTTAGACGATTACAGGTATAGGGGGAGAAGATGGGTTCAATAATGTCATCCGCCAACATTTCGGGGACTTCTTTATCGATGACCGTTCGACTGGCTGCAGAATAGCCTCTGACCGGTATTCGGAATGGTTGTGCGTGTTTTAGATGGATCTCATGGTATCCAGCTAGAGATCTTCGGAGTTTTGCTCCTTGGTGAAAAATGTTCTGGTGTCTGTCGATGAGATCCCAAAACATAGGTGCGCTTTCAGAGTTGAATTCTTGCGTAAGTAATTCTTTGAGAGCTGAAGGGGCTAGGGGGGTAATTGGACGTAGAGGGTAAAGCGAGAATACTCGATGTCTTTGTTGCAGGCCTACATAAAGTCAGTTTGATATATTGTCGATAATGGCCCCATGGCTCGTGAGTCAGGCTCGGCCCAGGATTACCTCGTCGCGTGATTCAGGGGTGACAAAGAAATATCCTGGAAAAGTTTTGCCGTTAATGAGTATATCGAGGTGGATGGACCCGCAGAGTTGCATAGTGGCTCCACGGGCTGCGAGGTCGGCTTCTGGGGGGCTCGGTAGCAAATTGCGTAGTTGTTCGTCAGTTAATATGTTCGAACTTACAATATTATGTGCATCTTGGTGCATATTGGCGCTGTGACTCAGGTTCAGTGTCTCCGGAAGCGTGTGCCGCCTGATTTTTCGTTTTTGGCACGGTATCTGCCTTAATTTTACAACTCAGGCTTTCGGTTACATCATGTTGGGCCAGGGCTGCGCGAGACAGTAATTCACTGTAAGATGTAGGGTTAGCTGACGAATGAGTTTCTTTGATGCTGGTTTGATTGTTTCCAAGATTAAAGAAACTAGTTCCTCTTCAGTGTCGGATGGTCGTAAGCGTTTAGCCAGTAAATATTTTTTTCGCAAAAAAATCCCAACGGGCTCTTTTTCTCCTTGTTTTTGTAGCTGTGCTCGCAAGTTGTTTATCGTGGTGCTACCTGCCCCATCTTGTAGATTTTTTCCGATTGTACGGGTCCAATACGCACGATCGATGTCTGATTGCGCTAAATAAAGTTCGCATTGTTGCAAAAAATGTAACGGGTCTTCGTGATCGAATCCGGAAAATTCTGGTGCCGGTGGAGCTGGAGCTTTGATCACTCTGATTAGTGCCCTTAGATCAGCGAGCGATAGGGTAGTTGGTAGCGAGGCTGCTGGAGGAGGCTGATTGTTGACATTTCCAGAGATTGGGAGCGTACTTAGGGTGGAGATGGATGCTGAGCTGCATCCGGGAATATTTTCTGCGGGTTGTTCCATGATGCCTGGTGTTGTGATTGTGTTGGGCGCCACCGAATTTGTATTTGAGTCACTTCCGGAAGTGACTGGTGTTTGGCGAGTGGATATAGTTCTCTCCATCTTCGGGGAGTGATGAACCATTTATATATTTTTTCTTATGTGCCAGCTAGGGTCGTGATTGATCTAATCTCTATATATTTAAATATATATTTTGTATATATTTTTATATAGAGCTCCACGTATTGGGCCGCCAATTGATGTAAAGTAGTCTAATTACCCTATATTTTCAATCTAGTTGCGTGTGGGGGGGGGGGGGGCTTGCTGAAGTATTCCAGTACGCGAAGAGGGAGGGTGAAAGGAAATAGGTAGGTGGGAAGAGGGATAGTGCTAAATTTAGTATCGCTGGGACGGGTGTAGTCATGAACGAGATTGAAGAATTCTTTTTGACCGATGCTGATTTATTAGTGTTGATACAGGCGTAATTTCTTTGCGAGACGGGAACGAGAGGCATCGTCGGAGTGAGGGGCGCGTACTCGATCCTTGGGGTAGGGAATCCCAATTATGTGCGTTTTTGGTCCTCGCGGAACGGTGCTCGGTTGGCTCGGCTGCGTTTTTCTTCTCTGGTAATCCAAATTAATAATTATTGGGCTGAAAGCGCGTATAACAATTCGAAGGGGCTGTTTTTCCTTTTCAAGATTTTTATTGTGTTTAAGGAAAGATTTTTGTTCTGAATTGGTGGAGGATAATTTAAATAAAATATATTGATGGCCATATATCATTCAAACAATAAAAGCAAGCAATTTTAGAGCAATAATATACTTTGAAAACAAATATTTCTTCATGTCGATTATTTGTTAATAAAATTTGCTTTTAACAATTGGCTTTATAAGGCAACAATTTTTTTCTTCTTTCTTATACCGCTGTGCATTAAACCCAAGTGACTTGAAGTATGTGAAAAATTTTGTCTAGGAGATCAAACATAAAATGCAAAAAAACGACAATTTTTGCTGTTTGCATTAACATAAAAATTAAATAAACAAAAACAAAAAAATACGCTTACAACGCTTTCTAGGAAATTTAGTCCTGAATTGTATAACAACAAAAAATGATCTTAAATCGGTGCATTATTAAGTTCTAAATGTCCTTTTAAAATTTAAACCTCGTTTTTCACTTCAACCCTCTATGGACCGCCACGTCATCACAGACCCACATCTGGCGAAGGAGGTTCGGAAACACGACCCGATCCAGAGTCGATATATCGCAATCCGAGCCAAAGTAGAGCCAAGAGAAGTTGAGAAGAAGTCGGAGGAGCCTATGCCGGAGTGGTTGGTGGAAGGGCACACAGTGCTCCTGCTGAAGACAAGCAACTTAGCTGACGCTAAGAATTACAGGCCAATAACTTGTCTGAACACACTATATAAGATCTTCACAGCCATCCTAAATTATAGGATTGTTCGGACAATTGAACCTGTGTGGCGAGAGATGTATGAACAACGTGGCTCGAAGAAAGGCGTAGCAGAATTGAGAATGGAGAGAAAAGAGAAGGCAGACAGGAGGAATAATATTGTGGTAGAAGGGTTGAAGCTAAAGAGCGAGGAAGAAAGAGACGGTGTGGAAGCGCTGCTACAGAGCATAGGGTGGGTTAAAGGTAGGGTAGGGAAAGTTAACTTGGAGGGGAGAAAGGACAAGGAAGTGACGGTTGTGGAGATGGAGATCTGGGAAGAAAAGTTGGGGGTAATGCAAAATAAGAGTAGGATAAAGGATAAGGGAGTTTTCATCCATCAAGACTTAACGAGAAAGGAAAGGGATGTGCAGAGACTGCTGAACAACAGGGCTAGGAGGGAGAGGAGTGAAGGGAGATCGGTGAAGGTGGGATATCGGAAAATAAAAATATACGAGAAAATGTGGGTGTGGGATGCGGAGAAAGAGGTGTTGAAGGAAGTGCAGGGGAATTTGTTTCGTAGGCAGTAGGTGGGTGGGGGTAATGCAGGACAGGGGAGTAGTGAAGGTGTTGTATTGGAACGTAGCAGGGATAAGGAAGAAGCATGAGGAGTTCTGGAGGTATATACAAGAATTTGATGTTGTGGGACTGGTAGAGACGTGGGTAGAAAGAAAGGAATGGGACAGAATAGAGCCACAGCTGCCAAGTTGGGAATAAGTGGAGACTCCAGGAGGCGGTCAGAGTGAAAAAAAAGGAAGGGCTAGTGGGGGAATTATAACGGAGGTTAGAAATGGATTAGAAGAAGAAGTTCATGGAGAGGAAGAGAGGGAGGGAGTGCAAATGAGGGAATTAAAAATAGGAGGGAGAGCGTGTAATTTTGTGACAGTGTACAATAAGGATGGGATGGAAAGAATTAAAGAAAGGGTGGAAGAATTGCTGGCGAAAGAGAGGAGGGTATGGTGGTACTGGGTGGGAATTTTAATGCGAGGATGGGGAGGGAAGGGGGCCTTTACAGCGAAGGGGAGAGCTTCGAAACGAATTCGAAGGATGGAATAATAAATAAGGCGGGAGAGATTCTAAGGGACTGGATGGAGGATAGAGGGTGGGCAGTGGCGAATGGTATGGCAAATGGGGACGAAGAGGGAGAATACAGATATGTAAGTAAGGTGGGGGTATCAGTGATAGACTATGTGGTAATGAATATGCAAGGATGGGAGTAGACGGCAAAATTCGCAGTAGAGGGGAGGGTGGAATCAGACCATCAGCCATTGAGTCTGTGGATAAGAGGTGAGGGTGGCGGAAGACAAGGCGGGGAAGCAGTCTCGATAGAGGAGAGGGTGACCTGGACGAGAGAGGCGATAGAGAAGTATCAGGAGCAGCTAGGAAATGTACGCTTTGGAGGGTAGTCGGTGGAAGAGATATGGGAGGATCTGAAAGAGAAGGTTAAAGGGTGTGTGCAAAAGAAGGTATTTAGAAAGAAGAAGAAAGGAATGGTGAAGCCGTGGTGGGATAGGGAATGTAAAAAGATGAAAAGGAAGGTGAAGAGGCAGTATAAGATGTGGAAAGAGCTTAATGCGAGAAGGGAGGAGTACGTAGAAACGAGGAAGGGGTTTAGATTGATGTGTAAGAAGAAAGATCTGGAAGAGGAGTTAGCAAATGTTAAGACAGAGGGGGACGTCTGAAAGATAATAAATAGGTTTAGGAAGCGTAGGGTGGGGGTCAGTGAGAAGATAGGTAGTGAGGAGTGGAGGGAATTTTTCAAAGAATTTGTTTAGGGCCCAGATTCAAGGAAGACGGAGGGGGAAGTAGAAGAACGGGGGAGGCAGAGATGGAGGAGTTGAATTACGAGGAGATAGAGAACCAGATAAGGAAGTTGAAAAGGTCGATAGATATAGACAGGAAAATTATAGAGGGATTACGCTAATGAATACAGCGAATAAAGTATACGTGATGGTGGTGGCAGAGAGACTGCGGAAGGATGTCGAGGGGAAAGGAATATTGCCGGAAACGCAGGCAGGATTTAGGGCGGGTAGAAGTACTATCGACAATATTTACGTGCTGCAGCACGTGGTGGATAGAGAATTAGCGAAGAAGGGGACGAGAGTGTACGCGTTTTTTGTGGATCTCAAAGGCGCGTTTCCGTCGATGAATAGGTTGAGGTTGTGGGAGGCGACGGAGGATAGGGGAGTAGAGAGAGGCCTAATTGAAAGGGTAAGGGAGATATATGAAGAGACCGAAGACATGGTAAGAGGAGGGGAGGGGATTTCGGAGGGATTCTGGATGGATAGGGGGTTAAGGCAAGTGTGTCCACTTAGCCCAACGCTTTTTGCGATTTTAATTGCGGATATGGAAAGTAAGCTGGAGGCCGGGGTGGTAGGAGGAGTCAGGATAGGAGGGGTTAGAATTTGGTCACTAGCGTATGCAGATGACATAGTGTTGCTGGCAAGCAGCGAGGAGGCCTTAAAGAAGATGATGAAGAGGTTGAGAAGATACCTGGATGAAAAAGGGTTAGAGCTGAATGCGGAAAAGTCCAAGGTTATGGTGTTCAGAAAAGGAGGGGGAAGGGATAAGGAAAGGGAGTGGAAGTGGAAGGGAAAAGAGGTGCAGGAGGTGAAAGAGTTTGTGTACCCGGGCTTCGTGTTTCAAAGGAATGGGGGAGTGGATGGTCACATAAAAGAAAGAGTGAGGAGGACAAACGTGGTTATGAGGCAGGTGTGGGAGTTGGGAAAGAAGTTATTCGCATATGATTTTGGAAGGAGAATGAAATTGTTTGATTCACTAGTGATGAGTGTGCTATTGTATGGGGTAGAGGTGTGGGGTTGGAAGGGAAGTGAAGAGGTAAATAGAACGCAGGAGAGGTATGTGAAGTGGACCCTGGGGTTGGCAAGGAACACGCCTAATTATATTGTCAGGAGGGAGACGGGGAGAACGAGTGTAGGAATTCTAGCAGGGAGCCGGGCATGTAAATATGAGGAGAAATTTTTGGAACAGGGGGAAGTAGGCTGGTTAGGGAGTGTTGGTGGGAGAAGGAGAACAGGGGAGGGGATGGGAAGATGGAGGCGGAGAAGGAAAGGTACTTTAGAATGAATGGACTGCAGATGGATGAAGTGAGAAGGATGCACGAGGAAGGAAGGAAGGTTTATGACTTGGTTAAGCAAAACGGCATGGAGAGAGAGAAGACAGAAGGGGAAGAGAGAATAAGAGAGTCATGATTTAACGGGAACTATGTGTGGATTATGCCAAGGGCAAGAGCGCATTATTTATGTGAGAAATGAGAGAAAGGAAGTCAGGAGCTTATAGCGAGGATGAGGTGTGGGTGTATGGAGGGTTTCAATAGGTTCTGACTCTCCCGGGAGAAGAGGATGTGCGAACTGTGTGGAAAGGGGGATGCAAGAGTGGAGCACTGGTTGGAGGAGTACGTGGAGGTGGAAAGAAGTGAGATAAGCATGGAGGTGTTGCTGCATGAAAAGGAGGAAAAAAGGGCAGTAGCATGGGTGAAGGAAGTGTTGGGTAAGATGGAGATGAAGAGAATGAAGGAGGAAGAGGAATGGAGACGGAAAGATTGTAAATAGGAGAGAAAGTAGATATAAGTAACATGTAAATATTGTAAATAGTAGATAAGTAGCAGGTATTAGAGCCAAAGCAGAGGTTGGCAAGCGAGACAATGCGAAAGAGTAGGGACATGCGAGCGAGGCGAAGCGAGGAAGGCAAGGCGATAAGAGCATGCGGCTTAGAGATAATGAATGGATGGATGTTAGTTTTTAAGGGTTAGTTGTAAGAAAATTCTTTAAAAATGGATGTGTAAGCAAGCCCATTTTTTAAGGCCAGCAGGCGGAAAAATAAACGTTTATCTATCTATCCATTCGTAATGGTACCTTATAAGGGAGTTACGACGGTTATAACCGGAATATTCTGTTACGCTAATCGTCTTGAACATCGGCGCTCTTGGAGGTGCCAAAGTTTCACTTATTTTGATTAGCACCCGCTGCCAGCGAGTTCCTGCGGTTGTCCTTAATACAGACTTTTAACTATATGCGACGTGTGCCGAAGAAAGAGGGCTAAATCTAAAGAATCTAAATCGAGGTTTTTACACCTTTCGATAGTTTTTGAGTTGCTCTTTTTAATGAAACCATCGAAAAAATTTCTGAGCGTTATTATTGCTTATAATTGAGTTGGTAGTACCCCAGAAATGGGGCTTTCGCTCGAGATCCCGTGAATCACCTCCCACCACTCACCACTACATCTCCGCGTCTCATCTATACCCCGTCCGTGAGTGGCGCCGCTATATGCGTGAGAATGTAGTGGCAAGTGGCAAGAAAGTGGCCCCCTTTCTTCGGCGCACGTCACATATATAGTTGAAATTTTGTCATAAGGACAACCGCAGGAATTCGCAGGGAGCGGGTGCTAATCTGAAAAATTGCACCCCCTCCCAGCGAAATCGCGGTAAAATTTCAGCTGTAACCACGTCGCACGACCGTGAGATAGGTGGTGACAGTCTGCGATTAATTCAATACGATGATCCGGCAAAAGTCTCGTGCACCCGCAAGTGTCTCAGCACTTTGTTGACACGCAGGGATGCTTTTCAGGCTATTACACAGTGAAACCTTGGTACCTCTAAGAGCGCCGATGATCGAAACGAATAGCTTAACAGAATATTCTGTGTATAACCGTCGCAACTCCCTCATAAGATCTTTATACTTCACTTTCTTTTCTTTCTCCTTGGCTGCGACGTTTTTGTCAGCTGGTGCCGAAAAATTCGATAACGAACATGGTTCGTTTCTCGAAGTCAAGGAGAACTATGTCAGGCCTCGAGTGCGCAACAGAAACAATTGTCGAGAATATGAAGTTCCAGTATATACGGTACTTCTCATTTTCGACAATTGAGTCTATTTCCCTAGAAGCGTTTAGCGGAGCGGTATTCGCGCCAATTCCGTAGGAGTGACAGAGATGGTAATAAAGTACTCTTAGTGCCACATTGTGCCTTTGGATCTAGGTCGTTCCCGCATGAGTTGGACAACTAGATAGTATGTGTCCTAGATGCTCTGGGTGTGCATGACACGCCAAAATGAAACCCTCCGTGCCTGACTTCAATCCGGATGATCTAAAGAAAGCAAACTTCCGCTCATACGACATCGACTGATCTTCCACATTTCTGTGGAAGACGCCGTGCATCCTCTTGTCGCGGAGCTGTCCGCGGAAGTTTTTCTCCTGTGCTTGCTTAATCCGGGCCTTCAAGAGTGAGTATTCAAGATGGATAAGATTTGATGCATTTTGCTCAACCCTGATATTGAAGTCAAGGCCGAGTGTTTCAGCAGCCTCCTCCGCTGCTTTGTACAGAAACGCCCCTTTGCGGCATGAGATGTAAAGTCGCGGAACAGAAGACTTAAGGTGCATGCTTTTGTTCATGTGCAAAACCTTTCGCGTCCCGATATCAAGGAATATGAGCTCGTCCTTCGTCCATGATACCACTCCAATTGAATAGAGTACTACCGGGACGGCAAGCATGTTCGTTGCAGATACTTTGTTCTTAGCCGACAGTTCGGAAGACCAAATCTGCCGGATGAGGCGTTCGCATCTGCTTCGGAGAGTATCCTTTATAGATGTCACGTCCTGAATGCGGCTCTGTGGCACGCCCAAGTATGTATAGGTCTCTCCAGCGCGAAGGTGTCATATAGCGCTTCTTTCGACGAGGTCAGAGTTTTCGGGGATGCCATTAAGTTTTCCTTTCTTCAAATTAACCGTTGCCCATTTCTCTAACCCGAACTCCATTCCAATCACTTGAGTGTACCCTTTGAAAATTTTTAGAGCTTGATGTAGTTTCTCTTTATTTCTAGCATAGATCTTGAGATCACCCATGTAAAATACATGAGTGACCTTATGCTTTCGATCTCTAGGTTTGCCACAGAGGTACCCTTCGGAATGACGAAGTGCGAGAGACAGTGGCAATAATGTGAGGCAAAAGAGAAGAAGGCTCATGGTGTCGCCCTGAAACACACCTCTCTGAAAGGTGACACTGTTAGTGATCACACGATATTTTCCAGATGAGATAGTAAATCTGGTTTTCTAATGCGGCATTAATCGCTCTATGCACCTCACGATGTGTGAATGAACCTTTAAGCTTTCCAACAGACAGATGATAAGTCTATGGTAGGTTGAATCGAAAGCTTTCCGGTAATCAATCCGGGCCATCGATGGGAATCGCTGATAGGATGCTGCGTCTTCACAGACACATCTATCGATGAGCAGGTTCTCCCGATATCCTGCTACGCCTTTCTTTGAGCCGCGTTGTTCAAACATCTCTCGCCACACAGGTCCAATGGTCCGAAGAATCCTATCATTTAGGATAGCTGTAACGATCTTATACAGTGTGTTCAGACAAGTTATTGGCCTGTAATTCTTAGGGTCAGCTGAGTTACCCGTCTTCGGCAGGAGCAATGTGCGCCCTTCCACCAACCACTCCGGAATAGGCTCTTCCGACTTTAGATATAAGGTGAAAATTCGGGCCAGATGCTGGTGGGTTGAAGGAAACTTCTTCCACCAGAAGGTCTTGATACCATCTGGAGCGGAAGTGGAATAGTTCTTCATGCCTCTTAATACGTTTTTCACCTCCTCGGTAGTGATAGGCGGGCATTCCTCCTCAGCAGCTATGAGGGCATTGCACAGCTCCTTGAAGCTATTTATGTTCTTTGAGTCTTCTTGAAGTGGATGTTGGACCTCGTAGACTTCTCTCCAAAATGCTTCGACCTCCTCTGGTTTGTCTTGGAAGAGTCGAGATGGGTCAGACAAAAACTGTTGATTTTCTCTGACCCACCTCTCCCTCCTCTCTCGACTTCTCTTAGCGTTAGATAGTACTTGTATTCTTTCAACAATATGCTGACTGAAGGTCAGTAGCTTTGACTGGTTGATTGCGTGATGACGGATCCACAGTTCGCGCGCGGACTTTCGAACCTTGGCAGTGAAAGTCCTGCTAGATATTATGTAGTCAACTACACACTGAATGCGGGACGCGTACTGTCTTGCCCAGCCTACCTTTGTGCTGAGTTGATGTATTCATCTTTTGGTCTTATGATCAACCGTTGATCTTGTTTTACGTTTTGCAACTGCCAAAGTTCTCGCTGCACTGTATACACCACAATTGATAGTTCAGAGGTCGGATTCTCCGGAAAAATCTTCACGAAGCTCATCATCCAGTTCAGTCAGATCTTGGGGCTTGGGAGAAACCTGAATGTTGATGTATCTACGAGTCCTGAAGCATCGTTCTTTGTCTATTGGATGCCTGTGCGCTCTTGGTCTCAGTGTCACCACTCTTTCTCTGTTGCCGGCTTGTTCTGGCTGCGGTAGAGTAGGCGCTCCGCTGACATAGCCCCTTTTTCGGAGTTGTTCGGAATGGTTTCGCAGACGTTGACGCGAAAAGTGCGAGAGCTCTGGGTGTTTCTCGCACCACAGAACCTGCAGTCGTGCCATGTAACCTTCTCGCTCGGGGACCATACTGCTCTCGTAGCACTCTAGCAGGTCGTCATTGAGTCGATCCGTCCACCCAAAAGTATTGAGATTCCGCCGGTCTATCGCATTGACTCCGTCTTGATTGGCTCCCCCAACTCTAGGGTAGTCGTCATTGTTGTCCAACCCATTGTTGGGAGCCCTGCGCGTTCGATTGTTTTGAACCGCACTTACTACAACTATGTTTGGTGTTGTCATTGTTGTTCCCACGAGCAGCTAGGGAAAGGGTTCGTCCATCCTTGTAGAGCCTCGCGTGCAAGGATAAGGCTGATACTCTGAGAGGTCGCCCGGTATCCCAGAGTCACCGTTAAAGACACCTCACCCAGGTGCCATGCAGCTTTCAGCACGGTTCTTACACCTTTGATTAGGGGTTATTACTTCGGGACCATCCCTGGACAATTGTCCGCGACTGCTCATTAATTATTGTAACCATATTCAGCAGAAACCCTTGGTACGGGGACCCTCTATCCGCAACCCGTGGACGCGTTCGGTGGCTTTGTCATAAGCCCTTCGGTTCTATTCCAAAGGAATCGAAACCGATATATATATATATATATATATAGTATATTATATATATCTCTTCGAATTAGGGTCTCATTGATACATTGTAACCATTCTTTTCTCGGTCTGCCTCTGAAAACGCTGCAATACACTTTACCTCGATATAATGGTTTCGTCAGGCTGGTTTCTTTCATTCACTGAACACGCCCAAATCATCTCAACGAATTTCTTTCACACTTTTCAACCAGTATTACCTTTACACTACATTCTTTGAGGATTCTCTCAGTACTGACTATGTCTATTAGCGTTTTACCGCACATATTCCGCGGGAATTTCATGCCAATCGCATTAATTTTACTCTTATCCTTTTCTTGGAAGGTCCAGGTCTCTTTCCCGAACAGAACTATAATAAATTAACTGCCCGATAAACGTACTTCTCAACGTGTCCTATATTGTCAGCATCTAAGAAAATGGCTGTATACTGTTTTTCACCCTTCCCTTCAAACACTATAATTTTTTTTATTCACATTAATTTTAAGACCCATGTTCTTCATGCGGGTATTCAGTCTGCTCAACATTCTCTACAAAACTTCGGTTGACTCTGCCATGGCAACCTTGTCATCTGCATAACTAACTCACGCACCTTCATTGTCTGGAGATCCACAGCTTCTTCGTATAAGAGAACCATTCTTAGACACTTATACATGAATATAATAAATAGCCATGAGCACATAAAGCATCCTTGTCATATATTTCGGAGAAATGGTTATTGCCGCCGTAAAGCTTGTAAAATTGTCATTCGAATCCGTTAGTTACAATCAAACGATGTGTTTTAGCTTGGACGCAATAAAATTTCAGTGAAAAAATGGTTTGCACATAAAAGTTTTCCTAGAGATCCATAATTGACAGTTAAGACATGGGGTACTCAAATTCTGATTCGTGCAGCTATACCTCACCTCTGCCTGAACCATGGTGCGAAATGCCCGGATCTGTCTGCTTCGTATATAAAATAAAGAAAATTGAAAAAACTACGTTTTTGGAGAAGTCGAGGAGAATATTGAGCTTTACCGGTAAATATAATTTCTGAAAACTTTCACATAACCTTCTATGTCGAATGTTTACAAATTTACTTATCATTCCTCTTGTGCTCTTTTTAATTTTCACAAGTAATTATTATTCACATTTATAAAGGAAATGTATATTTCTTGGATTGCACTCGTCCTCTGTTGACGTACGACTGCTTAAGCATTGCCGCCATGTTGCGGCAGCAGTGACATATGGGGTTACATAACCAAAAAATGCACAGGAATTACTATTGCGCATGCCAGAGACCAGGGACGGACTGGGACATCAAGGCGGCCCTGGCATTTTTCGGGTTGCCCCCCCCCCCCCGGTGTTAAGCTATAATATATTAAGCAATACGCTGGTTTTTTAACTAGTAGAGAGAGAAAAAAACGATATCGTCTGCACTCTTCTTCTTTGGTATGCCCTCGGCGGCCCTCAAAGCTCGCGGCCCACCGGGGAATTTCCCAAATTCCATATGGCCAGTCCGCGCCTGCCAGAGACATACATGTTCTGCCATCACTCAAGGTCAACAAGTAGATTTATTACAGAATAGAGACGCCATCAATCATACAAAGATTGTTAATATATACTTAAAAATCTTCATGAACAAAAGAGATAATACAAAATTACACATTACACGCTTTTCCCGTTCCGTGAAAATATTAAGATTCGACTGAAGGGAGAAAAATGCCTCAATACTCCCCAGAAGATCTCAGTGTACCTACTAACCTCCCCTCCCCCCCCCCCCATATCTCGGTAACGATGCAATATGGTAGCTTATTCTTTCGCATCTACAATCAGTCCAGGCATTACCTCGGAATAATGAGTGAAATTCCCGAAATTTGTTTGTTTGTTGAAAACAGTTCCAAAAGTTACTTTTGCGTATACGGATAATTCCCATTGCATTTTAGAGCGAGAAGTTCAACAGAAAGAAGAAAAAAGATAAAATTATGAAAAAATTTGGTTGGAAAAATAATCCGCTAACTTCCATAGGTTTTGAGTTATGACATATTGAAAAATCCCCACTTTTTGGATTTTCAGCAAAAAAGCACTAAGTTTCAAAAAACACTGTGTACTTTAGCACCTAATTAATGCACGCAGAAGTGCTTCACAGGTGAGTAAAAGTAGACTCAATTTTTTTGTGATTACAAAAAAAAGAACAATGTCTTACCCGTAATAGGTCATAAGTTATGGCCCCTCAAAGTTGGGTATTTTTGCCCGTTTTTGTGGGCCAAAAATAGGAGTTTAGCTTTTGAAAAAAAAAATAGTGTCAGGTTCAGTTCGCATTGATGATACCAGAGGATGAAATAGAGTCTACAAAAATCTGCGCACATCGTTTCCTGTGGATCCCACGACGAAGTTCCCATAGAATAAATGAAAGTGGAGTCAATTTAGTGTAAGTTAAAAAAAGTGTTCTAGCCCTTGAGGAGTGCACTTTTCATGCATAGAGGCACCTGAGCGTACCCTAAAGTAAAACCGTAAAAAAATGTATCGTGTGTAATACGTCTTTTGTCATTAGTAAATAAATAATTGTTCATAAAAAAAGCTTGCTATCACCTCTTATGATTACTTTTTGGCCATTTTTTAGTATTTTTGAGGCAAAAAAGTGATTGTAATTGATTGAAAATGTGTAACATGTTTTTTTTTGTCTTGGAACAAATATTTTTATTGATGATTGTTTATAACAAAATCTTGTTATAGCCACTGTTTAGTACTTTTTGAGTATTTTTGTAGCCAAAAAGTAATTATAATTGATGGAAAATGTAATATATATATATATATATATATATATATATATTCGATTTGGTTTCAATTCCTTTAGAATAGAGGGTCCCTGTACCAAGGGTTTCTGCTGAATATGGTTACAATAATTAATACGCAGCCGTGGACAATTGTCCAGGGATGGTCCCGGAGAAATAACCCCTAAGCGGAGGCGTAACAACCGTGCCGAAAGCTGCATGGCACCTGGGTGAGGTGTCTCAAACGATGACTCTGGGATACCGGGCGACCTCTCACAGTATGCAGCCTTATCCTTGCACGCGGGGCTCTACCAGGATAGACGAACCCTTTCTCTAGTTGCTCGTGGGAACAAAAATGACACCACCAAAAGACAAAAATTTGTAGATGCGGTTCGAAACGATCGAACGCGCAGAGCACCCGACAATGGATCGGCAAACAATGCCGATCATCGTGGAGTTGGGGGTGCTGAAAATAATTTAGATGGAAACACGACGACGAACCGGCGAAACGCCCACATTGAGTGGACGGATCAACTCAAGGATGACGTGCTAGACTGCTACGATGCCAGCATTATCCCTGTTCGCGGAGGCTTTATGGCACGTATGCACACTCTGTGGTGCCAGAAACACCCAGAGCTTCAGCACGCTTGGCATCAGTCTTTGCGAAATCAAGCCGACTACCTCCGACAAAATTGATATGTACGCGGAGCGCAACCCCAGCCGCTGCTTGATCAAGCTACAGACGAAGATGAGGAAGCGACATTAAGGCCAACCGCGGAAGGCAGGCACCTGCTGAGAGATGATCGCGATTTCAGGACAAGGAGGAACATTAACGTGCAAGTTCCTCCTAAGCCCCAAGATCTGGCTGAAATGGATGCCTCCCTTCGTGGAGATATCTCGCGAGAGTCTGACCTCTGGACCATCAATTGCTTAGTTTATGGTGCTGCGAGAGCTATGGCTGATCCAAATCGAAGGCTATAACTGACGATGGATCAAGAGACGAAAAGACGCTTGCATGAACTGAAGCTGAACAAGAAAATTGGATGGGCAAGGCAGAATACGTCCCGCGCTCAGTCTGTGATTGCCTACATAACATCTGAAAGACCCTTCACGGAAAGGGTTCGAATGTTCGCCCAAAAACTAAGGATTTAGAATCATACACTGAACAAGTTAACGCTGCTGACAATCAAGCAGCATATTGTTGACAAAATATGTCTATTATTTGACGCAAGAAGGAGAATACAGAAGAGGGAGAGATGGGTCAGAGAGAATCAACAGTTTCTCGCTGACCCATCGGGCCTCTTGAGCGATCTCTCTGTTTTTGTAAAAAATCCACCTAAGCCCAAGGAGGTAGAGACTTATTGGAGAGAGTTATAAAAGATGCCGAAAACACTAAAGTTGAAAGAAGATACTGACAAACGTAAGTTTGTAGTTTTATCAAACTACCAGATGCTCGGACTAAATAGGGTTCTATACACTGAGAAAAAAATTTTTGATCCAAAGAAATGCATTTCTTTGATTGTATTCATTTGAGCCAAAAAACCGTGTACTTAATCGTACAGAATATTGTTTAAAAGCAGCAAACTCGTGCATTGATTCAAAGAAATCATTTCTTTGGGCGACATTTCTTTGAAATAAAGAAATATTTCTTGACCTCAGAATATATGATAATTAACTCAAGGAATTCATATCTTAAAAACTAAGAACCTAGTTTTCTTGAATCTTGCTTTCGCATCCAACGAAATATTTTTTTAGTTCGATAATTTTGAGCCTTTGAATTAAAAAATATTTTATTTGAAATAAGTAACTCATCGATGCGTGAAACAAATATTTTGGTTTCTTTTAATCAAAGAAATATTGACATAAATGATAGCAATATTAATTAAGTGAAAGCGATATTTCTTTCATATGAGAGAATTGATACTGTTGTTCTAATAGAAAATGTCATCAGTCGAATAAAGAAATTTGCTCACTTAAGTAATAATTTATTCACTTGGAAGATACGTTTCTCTTAATAAATAGAGTTAAGCGATTTATGTCCAATAAATATTTCCTTCAAGTGAAGAAATATATTTTTGAAATAACTTCATACACTATTCGTTCGAAAAAATATTCTGGTAAAATTCCTTATTTGTAGCGTTTAGTTCAGAACTATGCCGCCAGGTGCGCAAAGTTTATAGTCTCACAATAGAAATGGATTCTCCAGTCTTTAAGTTAGACATACATTTTCACCGGAGATATAATCTGAAATATGTGGTGATTGGTGTTCATCGGTCTTCCTAAGCATTGGTCAGTTGGTCTTACATGCAATTCTTTTTCCTACTCCGCGTAATGAAAATCAATATATTATTATAAATTATAATCATTATAATTGCATTAAATATTTTTTTCTATAATTTGCGAAAAAGTTCCAGTTTTTCAACCTGTTTTTGGTGTAAAAAGTGACCGATTTTAGGTCGATGACGTGGCGCATGCGCAGTGCCGACCTTTCCGGGCAACAGTGAAAAAAATGGACGGATGGAGTGGAAAAAGTAAATTGACGCAGTGACAAAAGTGAGGCACAGTGAAAAAAGTAAATAAAGTGGAAACTGCTTCGTGTTACTCCGGGTGTGCTCATGCTGCCTCGGGTGTGCTCGTGCATCGTACGCAGCCAACTTCATTCTATTTTCCGACTCCGTCCCTAACCTAAAACACCGTCAGTTTCTCGGAAAATACGGTGTTATTGTTGCGTCAATCGACAAAAAATCGCCTTCTTTTTACACAAAAAACAGGTAAACAAAAACTAGCACTTTTTAAACAAATTATAGAAAAAAGTATCGTGTCCCACACACTGAAAAAGCGACGATATAAAACTCGTGTGTAATACTTCACACTCGTTTTAAATCTCTCGCTTTTTCAATTTGTAGCACAATATACTATTTTTCAATGAATGGGCCTGCTTAATTTTTATACTTTAACTATTCCAAAATTTTAAACAATAGGAGAACTTTCTGCTTGAGTAATTTGTTCTTTGATCCAATTAATATTTTCTCAACTCTGTTACGTCTTTGTTTAAACAATATACCTCATCTTAGAAACAAATAAATATTCATTTCCGTTGAAAAAATTCCTTCGTTGCAAAGAAATGTTTAGTGTAGCAAAAAATACGCTTATTTGAATCAAAGAATTATATATTTGGTTTGAAGAAAACTTTTACTGAGTCCGAGTTATCATTTATTTGTATATAATAATTATCTTCTTGAACTTACACAATACTTCTTTACATTACGGAACTCACTTATTATATCAAATACTTATTTATTACAGTCAATAACAAATCTATTTCGCACAACGAATATTTTACAGTGTCGAGTAAGTATTTCTATGCCTTAAGCATGGCGTTCCTCAGATCCAAACAAAATATTTCTTTAATCTGAAGAAATATTTCTTCAGCCATAATCTGCTCTACCATTTCTTTGAATCAAAGAAATTTTCTTTAATTCAAATAAGTTTTTTTTCAGTGTAGTACACAAAACCGCAGTTTGAAGAAAATCGAAGAGCAATGCGCTCATATGAAATGGAATGCCCAACAATAGAATGTTTTTCGAAGGGCCTTAATAGATTACGCAGCGAAATATCAGATTTACATACTGTATATTATATCAAAACTCTTTGGAAAACAATCTTGTTAATTTTGAATACAAAAATGCCTATAAAAAAGTATGAGTCAAGTAAATTATAAATGCAGTTCAGAGTGAGGTCCATTGTAAAATTAATCCAAATTCACGCGAGATATTTCAAAATTCAGTGCGCACTGATCGCAAAATCATTAGTTGTCAATCAATCTATGTGTATAAAAGAGAATATCATTTATATATATATATATATATATATATATATCGAATCGGAAACTGAAAAAATGAAGAATTTCAGAACATATATACTTGCTTGATCTTCAAGACTTATTAATTTTCACGCTCGATCGTCCCTCTTGCCGTTACGTCGTGGCTGGGGCAGTGTATGAAAACGCCCACGTTATAACGTTCTTCTATTTGCGCGGCCATACCAGCAATGATCGCTGATTTATGCCTCATTGTGCCTTTAAACCCTCGGTTATATATTGTAAGCGCGGATGCACGGGTACCTAACCTTCACAATGGTTTTTGCGCGACAACTCGTTTTATTCTCGTCACCTCGCGTGCTCTGTTGGTGCAACAAAATGTCCCGTCGCCGTATGCTTTACTTGCATCACCCAAGCGCCCAAGCGTGGTGAATCGAAATACGCGTGGTGGTTAGGAAGAGCCAACTAGAAAAAGAACAAATATCTCTGCTTATCTGTGTTATTCACAAGAGCCGTGTAGTGGAATTTAATGGGTCGGTTGATTTGACCACCTTGCCACGTATTTGCACTCTCCAAATCAAAGTAGGTATAAATGCGGCCAAGATCACGAAAAACGCAGACGCGTGGGCGGACTTTTATAGCAGTTGATTGCTTGATTTATAAGCTCGCGGCCTCATCCCTGTGTGCAGTTAACAGTAGTTAAAATTGTATAGTTGCGATTTAATGCTGTAACATCAAGCTTCAAAATTATGAAAATGCGGATAGATGTGGTCTTAAATATCTTAAACGCTGAGCTTGGAAGTTTAGAAAAGTGTGAGATACCTGATAGAATTATTCGACGAAATTTTCATTCACTTGAAACCCTAAACGGAATCTGCTTGTGAGACAAATAAAATCTAAAAATATTTCGCCAAAATGTGTGAATCTGACTCCTGATAATTGGAAAGATTTCGCATCCAACCGAAAAAAAAAACGTTAAGAATTTACCTAGTTAAAATGTAGTGGGGTCGAGAATGAACACTTTCAGAATATCAGTGCTTACTCGACTCCATATCATATTTGAATCAACATCTTATGAAGCACCTTCGAACTACTAAATATAAATTTTAAAAATTCAACAACTTTTAAAATAGAAGCACATAACAAAACGAGCTAATTTTTCTTTTAAATCCCGTATTTTTTCAAAACAGTGCTAATAATTAACTGTTTCTTTTAGATCCTTGTGAGAGCTTTCTTGAATTTCTTAAATCCGCATAAAGAAATTTTAGGATACTTTAAATTGAATAAAATGTTGCTCTTTTATCTGAAATCCAATATTTTTTTAACATACGAGACACAAGAGAAAGTCCCAAGGGAAAGTTCTCCTTGAAGAGTTCTACTAAAAACGCCTAATTTGGGTGTACCGCTGCTGCCACAAAGATGCATTTAATAATACTTATTTAAAACTAAACCTTAAAAGTTAATTTGGTTTGATTCTCGAAAGAGTTTCAACTTTTCATTTTTGTTTTTGGGTTCTGTTAATTTAATATAATTCGAACGTCTCGTTATGAGGATGTTTCTTCGCCATTGTGTCGGAGCTATTAAGCCTACAACAGACTCGCGTACATACGATGGAGTATTTTTTCCAGGATAAGACAACAGGCTTTGCAATCAAAGTTTGATTAAGGACAAGGAACAAAAACTGGACTACTGCTCCTGCCGAACACGCCCTCGTCATTAAACACCGCAGAACCTTGAAATTTGTAGCTGTTCTACGACATTGCTTTCGGCTAATCAGAGATTGTGAATTTTATGATCTCTCGAGTCTCATGACGATGATTCCCTGAAGGGTTGCTGGATATAGAAGCCCTTGAAAAAGCCGATATTCTTCATGATGAATATTCAAATTTGTATTTGTTGCAATCTTGATTAATTGTGCATACATTTTGCTTCAGGCTGCAGTGGAAATTTAATTTTTATTATTACCGCACACTAATGAATTTGTCTGCTGTCTAATTGGAAACCCAAGCAAACGCCATTTGGAACAGTCACTTCGCTGTCGAAAGTTTCTGATAAAAAAATATGCATCCGTCTGAATCGAACCAAAAAATCTTTTCGATTGAATCCGAAAAAATCTGAGGTAGGTTGACAGATTTCTATCCGACTGAACCTGATCTAATCCGCGGTTGGCAGATTAGTTCGAGCAAGTTACCATAAATTACCGATAAGTTATCATAAGTAACCGAAAATTCTGGATCATTTAAGGCAACTTTCAGTAATTGTCTTAAGCCTGTCTCCTTTAAGCTAGCTTACAGTACGCTGCATGGTGTAACCAGCTGAACTCCCGAATTGAGTAGGATGAATGTCTTTCCGGATGGGCCCCTAATTAATTCGGATTTTAAGCACAAACTGAAAAACATTGTAGGGTGGTCATGGATTTAGTCGTATTTAACTCACGGATAGTAAAGTATTGAAGGTTGGGTTCGAATTGGTTTCTGATTGAATTAGTGTTGGTGTACAAATTGAGAACACTCAGAGAAATCTCCTCTTGTGTCGAAAGGATGTCACTTGAAACACATCAAACATGATTTGTTTAAGACAAACTTTATCTTATTTTTCAGCCACATAATTCAGTTTGTATAAAAATATTCACGTGGTTCAAAACAAAACACACAAGAGTGCGATGCTTTTGTTTTAGAAGAACTTTTTCTCTGAGTGCACGGAGAAAAAAATCGCACTGTTCTAGTAGGCTGTGCTCTTAATATTACAGCACGGAACTTCATGTGCGACATTGGTATGAATTCCTACCAATATTGGCATCAGGTCAGACAATTTTAGCATTAAATGGCTCATACCATAAAGGAACTTTGCCTTACCACGGTTGTAAGAAAACCCATCCTTGTACAGTATGAGTACTCTTACAAAAGCGATCTTAGGCCACGCGTACCGGTGCTTGCTGTGAAGCTAGGTTCGTAAGTAGGCGTGGCCTAATATCTCTTTTGTAAGAGCACTCATACTAGAGTAGAGTGAGTTCTTTACAAATATAGTAAGGCGAAGTTCGCGCTATTTTGGCGAGGGATAACGGCTTCAAATGTATTGAATGAAACCTGCGACAGAAGCATGACTAGTGTTCTTACTATTATAGTCATATTTTTTTCTCCGTGTGGAAGGATTACAAAATCCCGAGCAAAATCCATCCATATAAGCCTCGGGTTCATTCGGATTTGGGGGATAAATTGAAAAGGATTGAAATGTGGGTTCGGATTAATGTTGGTGTTGATTCATGGATTGAAAAGGATTAAAAAGTTAGTTCAGATTGGTTTCAGGCTGATTCTGATTGAATTTGTAGTTGATGTACGAATTAAGAAAAATAAAAAATCTGTGCGAATGAGCTGCGAAATCACTCGGATTAAATTTAGAGTTAGCGCAGAATGGTTTGGAACAGTTCGGATTGTTATATTGATTGATATTTTGTTCGGATCTAAGGAACGCAATGCTTCAGGCACAGAGATATTTACTTGACACTGTGAAATATTCGTTAAGCGAAAGAGATTTTTTATTGACTGTAATAAATAAATATTTGATATGATATGTGAGTTCCGTAATGTAAAGAAGTATGCTGTAAGTTTAAGGAGATAATTATTACATACAGATAAATATAACTCGGACTGAATGAAATTTGTTTTGTCCCACCCCCCCTTAAAAAAGGCGCCATTGCATGTACATGAAGCAGGCGTAATGTGGCCGCTTCCAGCCAAGTGACGTTCGCACATGCGCACTTCGCCACCGGACCAACCTGGAACTTTACGCCCGCTACATGAAAATTTACTCCCGCTGCATCAAACTTTACGCCCGCCACATATGCACTGCACGACGCAAGTGAGAATATGGAGGAAATTATATTTATCTATAAAAAAATTGTATCGCTGGAACCCACAGTCTAAAATTGTCAAGTACATCAAATATCCGGGTGACGGACAACTTTGCACGTAGCAACTTTGTGCGTGCCCAACTGTGCACGTCGATGGCCAGACGGACAACTGTGCACGTCCATCTGTGCATGTCCAAGTCCACAGGAGCCCATCTGTGCACGTCGAAATTTCGACGTGTACACTGAGAAAAATGTTTGTTTGAATCAAACAAATTATTTCTTCGATATAGGGTCAAAAAATGTTTGTTTGATTCAAATAAATTTTTTGTTTTTCTTTATTTATTTGGTTTGAACAAATTTTTGATTATTTTAAATAAATCTATTGCTTAAATTGAGCAAAGTTCTTGTTTATATTAAATATGGTTTTGTTAAAATCAATTATAGGTTTTGTTTAAGTGAAATAAATCTTTTTTTTTAAATGAAGTAAGTTTCTTGCTTACATTAAACAAATTTTTTTTCTAACTAGAGTTAGGCATTAAACATTCAATAATTTTCATTCGGATAGAACGTTTTGCTAATACTAACATTGAAAATTATGAGTCTTAACGATGCCGTTACACTTAACCTCAAAATTGACCAGCAAATAGGTTTTCTTAATTACATTTATTATCACATATTATGTAAAAACAAGAATACTCATTACATCTTAATATTCCATTCTGGTTAATTTCTAATTCTTTTAATTTCTGAATCCGAAAATCTGAAATTAGAAGACCTAGAAATGAACTAGACATTATAAACATTGAACAATTTTCAATGAGATGAAACGTTTCAATTCACACAATTTGAGAGTGAATGTGTAAAAAATTAGAAAAATATTCAAAGATTCAAATCAATTAATTTTGAACCTGAAAATATTTTAAAATGTTTATTCGAAAAAATAAATGAAGATCTATCAAATTTACCAGCTTTGTAAAAAAAGGAGGTTAGGAAAAAAACGTGTTGCATGAAAACCGGGAATCAAAGGCAAAGCCCCAAGATTCAAGTAGCTCTGAGACTACACCTTGAGAGTCCATTTTCCAATAATTTTCACTTTTTCCAATCAATCAGAGAACAATTACATCACCGTAAAAAGGATCAACGCGTGTGGATCAACACCATCAAAGGCAATCAAAGGATTGATCAATTTAGATTATAGGTTATACAGCGCTCTGACGGCAGCGCCCGAGAACGCCTCGCGGCACTTCGTAGTACTTCTGCGCATTGCATTTTTTGTTTGAATCAAATAAATATTTCTATTAATTCGAATAGATAGGTTTTAAGCAAATGCGTTGTTTAATAGAAACCAATTTTTTCTTCGAATCAAATAAAGTGTACTAAACAAATTATTTGTTCTAATCAATTATGTAAATATTTTCCATTTCTTAAAATTAAATACATTTTTTCTTAATTCAAGCAAAAAATTTGCTTCTTTTAATGATATGAATTCAGACAAATTTTGTTGTTTGATTCAAACAAACATTTTTCTGAGTGTACAGTTGTCACTTGAAAAACTGTGCACGTGCACAGATGGTACTTGGACAACTGTGCACGTCGAAATTTAGACTTGCACAGATGGTACTTGGACAACTGTACACGTGCACAGATGTCAATTGTCCAAATATGCACGTGCACAGATGTCACTTGTCCAACTGTGCACGTGCACAGATGTCACTTGTCCAACTGTGCACGTGCACAGATGTCACTTGCCCAACTGTGCACGTATATGTCCTTACGTAAGGGTTTATACGAGGATGATCCTTATTTGTATCTACGTATAATAAAGTTTTAACAGTTAAAATTATTCAATCCTGGTGAAATGGAGTGTACTAACTTTTTTAAAGTTTGCTTAAAAATATTTCAAAGGCTATTTTTATGAGAACATTCCTTCCGAATTATTATGAATATAAGAAAATCCTTCTACAAATTTATTTTGCTTCCTCGTAGAGAAAGCTTGAATTCATTTAATTTAACTTTCGTCAGTTGACAAATGTCTAATACAATCTTCTGAACCTTGTATTAGATATTTACATTTTGTGTGCGTGTGTGTATGTGTAGCGGGCCTACATTTTTATATAGCGGGCGTAAAGTTTCGCGGTTGCCCGGCGGTGGAGTGCGGATGTCCGAACGTCACTGGGCTGGAAGCGGCCACATTACGCCTGCTACACGTGCATGCAATGGCGCGTTCTTAGGGGTGCCGAACAAAAAGAGATTTTCATGTATCGATAATAATTTGAAAGGAAAAATTTCATCAAAATAATATTTGAAATATTTTTAAACTAACTTTCAGAAAGTTGGTACGCTCCATTCCTCCAGGATTGAATAATTTTAACTGTTGAAAATGTATTATACGTAGATATAAAGGATCACCCTCGTACAACCCTTACGTAAGGACATAAACGTGCACAGTTGGGAAAGTGACATATGTGCACGCACACAGTTGGACAAGGGACACCTGTGCACGTGTACAGTTAGCAAAGGGACATCTGTGCATGTGCACGGTTGGGCAAGTGACATCTGTGCACGTGCACAGTTGGGAAAGTGATATCTGTGCATGTGCACGGTTAGCAAAGTGAGATCTGTGCACGGACAAGTCCACGGGAGCTCATCTGTGCACGTCGAAATTTCGACGTGTACAGTTGCCACTTGAACGACTGTGCACGTGCACAGATGGTGCTTGGACAACTATGCACGTCTAAATTTCGACGTGCACAGTTGTCCAAGTACGTGCACAGATGGCACGTGTACAGTTGTCCGTCTGACCAACGACGTGCAAAGTTGACCCCATCCCCAAATATCCTCTATCTGCTCCACATGCTTGTTTACAAGGAGAGTAGGACAAAAAGTATCGTGTGTATCAAGGGCTTACGACTACTTCGCCTCGTGAATAGGGTTACCAGATGGTCCGACTGAGAAGAGCGGACACTGTACAATCTCCCCCCCCCCCCCCCAGATAAAAATAAAAAGAAAAAAAAATTTTTAACATTTGGAATAATAAAAAATAAAACATAAAAAAATGAAAGAAAAAAAGATTTCGAAAGAGCGTAACTTATTTGGTAATTCTCGAACCATATCATACTCAAGGTAGCCAACTATCTAAACCCAAAATGTGGGACGGCCGGACCTTACCACTCAAGATCTTTTTTTTTTTAGAGGAAGGTTTTTGAAATAGACGGAAATGCAGGACGCTACCCCAATTTTCCGGGACACTTAGCGGGACCAATTTCAAAGCGGGACAGAAGGTACTAATGCGGGACCGTTCCGGCGAATGCGGAACGGTTGGCTACCTTGATCATACTCTACCTGGAGTTTGGATGGAATTCAAAACAAAATAAAAAATATATTCATATATTGTCATTTCAGTCATGTAGGCTAAATCCATACTAAAAAGATGAAAATATGTATAACCGTATAGTTCATCGGTCTGATCGAGAAAAAAGCGAACATTTCACATGAAAATCGGACAAGCGAACACGGGATACAAAAAGCGGACGTCTGGCAACCCTACTCGTGTATGAAAATAGCCTTCGTAAAATAAACATTTCTTTGTAACAAACAAATTTTTTTAACAGAAATAAATATTTATTTGTTTCTAAGATGCTCTAAATTGTTTTTAAAAAACACGTAACAGAGTTGATTAAATATTAATTGATTCAAAAAAACAATTAACTCAAATCGAAAAAGTTCTTCCATCGTTCAAAAAGTTTGAATAGTTGAAGTACAAAAATAAGTAGGCCCATTTATTTGAAAAAATATTTAAGGCAATTATATTGATTATAATTCATAATAATATATTTATTTTCAATTTCGCGGAGCAGTCGGCCGGCAATCGACAAATGGGAGCATATCAACTCCTATCTAATAAAACGCTGCTTAAGGCTGGTGAACTTCTCAGCATAAATCACCCACCTATTGAGACTCTCGGTTTCCTTTCTCATGTCCTTATCCCCCCGCCCCCCAGTAACAGAAGTTTTGGTGGGACTGACGTTACAGCTTGACTCCACCATAAGACAAATCACTGCTTAATTCGGACATGATTTCGACTCGCAAAACAAATCTCGCGCATACAGGTGATAGTTGGGAGTACAATCTAAACATGAATAATACAAACAATAAAGTAGCCTCGGAACTGACTGAAACTCGGATTGACCAAAGGCATGCACACGGTAAACGTAAAGGTCTTGTTTCGGGCGATGAATGGAGACTGGGTGTTTGGAATGCTAGAGGAGTGAATGATCTTAAGATAAGAGAACTACGAGAAACTATGCACGTAAGAAAACTAGATATTCTTTGTGTACCTGAGACAAAGAAAAAGGGTTGCGAATTTAGAAAAATAGGAAATGGGGTGTTGAAATGCGGTTGTGAAATATGGTCAGGAGTAGATAGCGATTCGCATCGTAGTCAAGGGGTTGGTTTAATTATGAATGAAAAAGCAAGTCATCATCTCATAGAGCATAATTTTGTATCACCCAGATTGCTGTGGGCTAGAATGAAGGTAGGAATCAGAAGATTATTTATCATAGCGTGCTACGCACCAGTTGAAAGCGATTCGAGGGAAGTTAAGGACGCCTTCTGGGACACTCTAAATGATACAATAAGTATTTGCGATCAAGGTGAAAGAATAATTCTGCTAGGAGATATGAACGGATGGGTCGGTGTCCAACGTCAGGATACAGATACAGAAAGAGTGCTAGGTAATTTTGGAGATCCAACAAGAAAAAATTATAACGGGGAAAAGCTAGTTAGTTTATGCTTAGAAAAGGGCCTATTTATTACAAATACTTGGTTTAGACATAAAATGATCCACATGTACACCTGGCGTAAAGGAAATAGCCACAGCATAATTGACTTTGTTATTGCGGATGAAAGATTAAGAGAACTAGTTAAAGATACAAGAGTCATGAGGGGTTCCGAATGCAATTCTGATCATTACCTTTTAGTCTGCAAAATAAACTTAGGGCGGGGATGGAGAACAAAGAAAACGAAACAAACACGAATAAAAATTGAAAATTTACAGAGACAAGAAGTGCAAACAGAGTTTAAAAAGAGGTTAACTGAAAGCATAGATAGGGCAACGTGGGAAGCGCTTATAAGCAATAAAGATATAGAGGGCGCGTGGACTTTATTACGGGATGTCATTGTCAAAACTGCGACCGAAGTATGTGGTACAGCGGTTGTAGGAAGAAGGTCTGGCGATGCGTGGTGGAACGATGAAATTGCGGCAGCCCAAAAAGAAAAGAAAGAAGCGCACAATAAAACGCTGAACATGACAGGTCTTAGCGATGAGGAGAGAACTAGACTTAAAAATGATTACAGACACAAAAATAGGAAAATTAAACGACTCGTCAAAGAGAGTAAAGAGAAAATCAGAACAGAAGAAGAGAATAAAATAATAAACTACTTTGAAGGAATTATGAAACTATTATATAAACAGTTGAAGGAAAGTAAAAGTACAGAGTTTGCTAGCATGAGAAACAGCAAAGGCGAAATGCTATATGATATAGACGGAATAGTGACGCTTTGAAAGAGTCTTTCAAAGAACTATTGGGAGGTGAAAATATCGGACAACAAAACTGCGGCATAGAAGATAATGCATTAGAAAATCCAATTGAAAAAGTCTGTGTCACTGAGGTCAGAGATATAATTAAGAACTTGAAAAACGGTAAGGCTGCGGGTATAGACAATATTAGCGCTGAAATGCTTAAACACGGTGGCGAGTACATACCTCACAGGTTGTGCGAATTAATAAATTTATGTATCGAAACGGGAGAAGTCCCAGACGATTGGAGAAAAGCGATTATTGTACCAATATACAAAATAAAAGGAGATAAAAGCAACTGCAGTAATTACAGAGGTATCAGCCTACTAAGTACCGTAAGTAAAATGTACTCAAAAATACTTATCCGTAGGGTAATGGAAATTACAGAAGAGAAAATATGGGAAGTCCAAAGTGGATTTATGCCAGGAAGATCATGCACGGATCAGATATTTAGCCTAAGACAGGTCGCAGAAAAAAGTTTGAGAGTAGGAAAGAAAGTCTTCTGTGCATTTATCGATCTAGAAAAAGCATTCGACACGGTAAATAGAAGTAAACTTTGGGAAGTCCTTAAAGAGTATGGAGTGAATGGAGGGCTCCTACAAGCAATAAAAACCATATATACAGGTAGTAAAGCGAGTGTAAGGGTAAATGGGAAAAAGAGTGAATGGTTCGATATTATGCAAGGCGTGAAACAAGGATGCGTTATGTCCTCGCGGCTATTTATCATATTCATGGATAAGCGTCTTAGAACTGCCCTCTTCGACGAAAAAGGTGTAGATCTCGAAACCGTCAAGGTACGTGGGTTGGCTTTCGCGTATGACAAGATTGTTATGGCAGAATCAGTCGAAGACTTGCAAAGAATGTTGAATAAACTTAATACAAGCATGAAGAACATGGACCTCAAAATTAACGTGAATAAAACGAAAGTCATGGTGTTTGAGGGAAAAAGTGAGAAAACAATATGCAGCATAGTCCTAAATGATGAGAAATTAGAACAAGTTGACAAGTACGTATATCTAGGTAGTCTATTCACTAACGACGGAAAAATAGATGGGAAATTAGATAGGCGCATAAATAAGGGTAAGCAGGTTATCGGTAGAGCAAGGTCCATCCTCACAAATAAAAACATATCAAGAAAAGCTAAAATGGCCATACATAACTCTATTTTCGTACCGACTGTACTATACGGTAGCGAGACATGGACCTGTCAAGAAAAGGACAGGAGTAAAATCAACGCGATCGGCATGAAACCTCTGCGCATAATATGCGGGAAAACACTGATGGACAAAGTACGAAACGAGACAATCCTCAAAGAATGTGGTACAGGGGAGACACTAGTTGACATATGGGAAAGAAATCAGCTAAGGTGGTTCGGACATCTTGAAAGAATGAAAGATGAACGACTGACCAAGCAAGTGTATAAAGGTAAAGTAAATGGCAAAATGCCCAGAGGTAGACCGCCGAAAGAATGGTTAGAATGTGTGAATGAGACACTAATACGAAGAGACATAAGAAGCCATAGGAATACAAGAGCCTGCATGAAAAAATGCATGGACGTGAATGTAGCTAGAGTAGTATGCCAGGACAGAAATATGTGGCGACAAATAGTTTATAAACAGAGTGACAATAGAGTGAATGATGCCTGAAACAAAGACCTTGGATACTAATGGGCCCAAGTGGGGAACCATACATAATAATTTTGTGAGGCTCCTCATTTGGGGTGATCGCTAGAGAGATTGATCAGCAACCTGGGTCGGAGCAGTGTTGCGGAGTGAACGTGTCATTTATATAAATAACACGAGAACTCCAGATCAATCTAAAACATCTATACATAACACCTACATACCCATCCACCATATACCCATATACCGATCAACCTCATACCTATATACCTATTTCACTACCTTCCAACCAAATAAGTCACGCCTACCCCGGAAGGGAAAAGGCTTAATGGTATAATAATAATAGAAAAAAGAATTTCAAGTAAGACCAATTGACCAATGCTTAGGAAGACTGATAAACACCAATCACCTCATTTTTTTCAGATTGTATTTACGGTGAAAACTTATGTCTCACTTAAAGACTGGAGAATTCATTTCTATTGTGAGACCATAAACTCTGCGTACCTGACGGTACGTGTTCTGAACTATTCGGTACAAATAAAGAATTTTACCAAAATATTTTTTCGAGCGAATGATGTTTGAAGTAATTTCAAAAATATATTTCTTCACATAAAGGCAATGTTTATTGGACATAAATCGCTTGATCCTATTTATCAAAAGAAACATATCTTCCAAGTGAATAAATTATTACTTAAGTGAATGAATTACTTCATTCGACTAATGACATGTTCTATTAGAACAACAGTATCAATCCCCTTATATAAAAGAAATATCGCTTTCACTTAATTAATATCATTGAATTAAAGAAATATTTCTTTGGATGCGAAAACGAGATTCAAGGAAACTAGGTTTTTAGTTTTAGAGATATCAATTCCTTGAGTTAATTATCTCATATTCTGAGGCCAAGAAATATTTCTTTGTCTCAAAGGAATGGTTTCTTTGAATCAATGCACGAGTTTGTTGCTCTTAAACAATATTCAGTAGAGTTGGGCAAACGTTTTTTTTGGCTCAAAGAAATGGAATCAAAGAAATGTATTTCTTTGGATCTAAGAATTTTTTTTCAGTGGAATAATTCGAAATAAATTCCAATCCTAATCTTTTGACAGGCTTGTTTCTCATGGTGATTTTATTAAAACAGGCGACTAATTCAAATGTTGCTTACTAGGTTTTGCAAGTGAAAAGTAAATCTATATCAAGAAAATTGAATTGTTCAAAATTTTCGAAATTAGATAATTTTCAATTTACAATCGTTTCAGTTTAGATGTCTCTTAGGGCAAAGCATTATAATTTGAACAGATAATGAAACTATAATAGGCAAATAGTAAAAAAAAATGTTTGAACGCGTGTAATATGCAATTGCCAGAATGTCAATCGATCTTTCGAGAAAAGTTAAAGTGTCAAAATCTCGTGGGAAAAGTGTGGTCATTCCTACTCTGTGTATTAAATGAATGAAATGTGAAAAAGAGACTCGCGATTGGTAAAGAATTGCGGTTCGGGTTACGTTTGCCCGTTATGAAGTTGACGAATGTGCTAAGATCACCATTGGGTGACTGGCAGATTGTTCGCGGCTATCTCAGCGGTGGTCCATTGGCTCTGCTCTAAACGTTCGGACGCCTAGATTGATGAATGCTATCTTCAAAGAAGCCCTTCGGCACGCCTTTCGAAAAGTGATAGATCCGTTGTCGACCTAATACGGTTGTTCACATTCACGTTAAACCGCAACAGAGGGAAACTTCCGTATCTTAGAAGCGTAAACATTTTTATCTTTTAAAAAAAATCAAATAGTTCACACACACACACGCCTCTACACGGAAAAAATGGATGTTTAAATGAAGATTTTCAAAGGGTAAGATTGTACCGCCTAACATGCAGATATTCATGCCAAACATGTACTATCTTTTTGAGATGTTATGCGTAAAAATACTTTTATTTTAAACTGAAACACATATAAATGTTAAAATCATCTGAGCGCATGCGCATTGTGCACTGGAATTTCACGACTATATTTGACGGCTATATAATTTCGATATTATAATTATGGCACATTACAATTTTTGAACATTTTCAAAGAATCAAAATTAGCTATCCTTAATTAAAATTGTATAACGACTTTTGTCTGTCTACACGACGGAACAATGTTCTTCAGTTTGAGGTTATATTTTGACTCGAACACATTTCAACATTTGACCGAATGTTTGTAAATTTATAATAAAATATGAGTTTAAGTAACCTCAAATAGATAGAATATTAAATGCAGATTACAGGTCATTCGTTCTCAGCTCACTTACGCCGTTTTTATTTTTTACCAACAATATTAAACATAACCTCAACTAGACTGAATGTATCATCTGATCGACATTTCATACCCTTTATCTGTTTTTCGTTCATTTACGAACATTCAAGTTTAGTTTTAAATTCACAAATAAGTTATCAATTAATTCCTTAAATGCTCAGAAATAAGTAAATTCCTCAAATATTTACAGCCGTACATGCAATATTTCGAATATTTCAGGTTGAACATTTTGGATGTTACAGAGTAACAACTTACTTTTTAATATCTACAGATACTAACTTTGAACATCTAGATTGCTCTCCTATAGTTAAACATAAAATATGTTAACCCTGAAGATCTAGATGTTACGTTTAAACAGCCTTTTTTCTCCGTGTATAACGTATTTTTACATTCTCATCAGAGAAGGTATCAGATTTGTGTAAAATTTGACCCCCCCCCCCCACCCCCCGGTTTTTGTCAAATTTCCACGTTTTGAAACCTTCTGAACCCAAAAAACAAGTTTTCGGGAATGTGCCTGACTATATGTTTGAGTTTATACATGTATATAGATTCTTAGTCTGTAAGCACGATAACTTTCGAAAGAATTGACAGATTGGATTGGACGTTGGTATACTCTTCAAGTGTCCTAAAATGAAGGTCAAGTTCGTTAGCCAGCCATTTTGGATGAAAATTGAAAAAGTGAGCCCATTTTTAAAATTGTTGAGACCACTTTTTTTCAAGTTTTAAACATTATATGTACGGGTATTCGTAGTACTGAAAAAGAAAAACAATTTACTTCCATGATTTTTGTTGATAAAACAAAAACTACTGGAGCTATAGCATTTACAAAATTTCAAAAAACAAACGCAAATGAACATTTTAAGCCAAAAAATGCACGATATGAAAAAAAGTTCGGAGGAGACAAACGTTTCTTTTTGAAGGCCCTGCAATATTATCATAACTACCTTCTGAATTTTTTGAAAAATCAAAAATTCAGATTTTGATCGCACAAAAAAATAATGAGAAATGAAAAATTCCAATTTGCGGTCAAACTATGCAAGATATGAAAAAAAATAGTAAACAAAAATTGTGGACATAAAAAAGATTCACAAATTTGTTATTGACGACTTTTTGATAGGATGCGTAGTTTTTGTTTTTTCTCGCAAAAAATAGCATTAAAAATAGAAAAATTAAAACTATAAAAACTATAAATATAAATAAAACTGTAAAAATAAAAAATAAAAAATTGGAAAAACGACGCAAGGTATGTAAAAAGACGATTGAAAAAAAGGTGCATTCAAAAAAGATCTACAAATTTGCTACCAATCACTTTTTGATAGTATTTGTATTTTTTGTTTTAATTTTAGAGAATAAAGTTGAAAATAAAAGAATTAAATATTTGGACAAATGACACAAGCTATGAAAAAAATTAATAGACAAAACACTGAAAAAAATGGTATAGCTGTTGTAGCTAGAAATATATTGCTGGGGAGATATAGCTGTATTTGCAATAAAGTTTAGGTAGAACTGCAAACTAGATAGCTAAGATATATAAACTGTCTATCTCCTGCAGACAGAAAATTTGGGAGATAAATCTGTCACTATTTGCTAAACATTCTAGCAGTCATGATCAAACAGCATATCTCTTATAATTGGTTTGCTCGCGCAGCTAAATCGTTTAGACGCAGCAGCTATATCGCTACACCTAGAAAATTTAGATTCTGTGGCTATATGAGTATTGCAATATTAGGAACTTATATTTTCAAGTAAACATGAACTCGAAGTAATTTTTTAATTAATTTATATATAAAAATATTTATTATCTATTACAAATTCTAACCTAAACTAATCGTGGCATCCGTTTTATGCCAATAAATTGAAATGCATCTTCAAAAATGCCGCCTTGCATTATAATGCAAACTATAGTTCCCAACACTAACGTCCGACCTGTACACTTCAGATTCCGTAAATACGACAAGCTTGTGCCTCGTGTCTTGCTTTATTCGTTTGGATAAACGCGTTTATAATTAAAATCTCGTCTTTCGAGTGAAATTGTTGTACAAGATATATGTGATGTGACAAAATGAATGATCTCAAAAGTGATGAAATTGATGATAAAATGGCGATGATGGAACCGATTACGGACCTGACGGAGGTTTTGATCACCTGGAACCTGGAGAATTATATTGAAGCTTTTAAGGGTAAGTGAATATTCTTACATCAATGATTTAATTTTTAATGGAACAATAAGGAACATTTTTGAATGCTGCGGAATACTCATTCTTTGGGTTTTCGACCTTCGGGGGTAAAAACCGTTTTTTGAGGTTAGGTTATCAAAAAACTTGAGCACTAGGGTAAGTGTAATTGTAGACAAATCAAACATTTTGATTGATATTTTTGTTTATTATATCAATCTGTATTCATTATGAATCAAGCTATTAATTTTAAATTTATAAGTGCGACTTATTATACATATAAAAGCGACTTATTCTTACGTCACATTTACTTACACCAAATCAGATATATATATATATATAATCAGGAAGGTCTAATGAGGCATAAAATTGATCTATATAATTAAATGAATATAATTAAAACCTAAAATGCGCTGCTCTAAAATACTCGCTGCAAAGATTCTTAGGAAGAAAATCATAAAAATCACCTTTTATTTCTATAGCGCTCTGAATGAGGGTGTCTCGCGAGCCGGCAAATCAGGAAAACCCTGGAATTTTATTTCACTTGAAAAAACCCGGGAGCTTTATTTAATATCAAAAATTGTATCCACCTATTGAAAAATCTACTTTTTTCTTCTTACCTTCTTTTTATTGTTTATTTGATGATCAGGCAAAGGAGAAGCAGATAGCTTTACGTATAGCACATTATAGTCGTTGCCAAAAGAGTTGAGATTTTTTCTTAATAATGCGTGAATAAGGTACGTAAATCCGAGTAGTTGTTATCAAAGTTTAAGGATTTCAATTCTTCTTCTTTTTAGAAATGGGAGGCTGAAATGTAACTAAAATTCTAAAACTTGATAACACTGCGACTCAACTTTTGTAGGTTATGTTCGGTTATGTATATTAAGATTTTAAGTCCAATCGTCTTGTTCAGACTGTAATTCTGGTCGAAATTTGAGTCAGAATTGATCAGAGAAAGAGCTATTTATTGAAAGTTATGAATAATCATATTTTTTCATTAAATTAAATTGAATTAAATTTTCATTTTTTCAAGGGAAAATCACTCGTATGCCAATAAAACCTTTAAATAAATGATATTAATTTGATTAATATTTATTTCAATTTAGTTAAGTATATTTTTATACTTCCTCAAGAGTTTTAAAAATCTTTACATGTGTTTTTGAAAAATAAAGGAAGGTTCTTTCTGACATAAATTTTGTGTATGTATTTTGTGAATTTCATCATTTATTTATACGTTAGTTGAGGACAAATTACAAACTGGTCGGGAAACCCCGCGAATTTTAAATTGCCTGATTACTAGACACCCATTTGAACCCAACTTATCCATACAAACTTTTTAAATAATATTTCAGCTCAAGACATCTTTGTGGATTCACTTGAACAGTTAGTGCTGCCAGAATGGTCAACTGTTTTGGAGAGTCTGATACCCGTGGCTGGCTATAGAATGCGGTTTATAGAAAAAGCTAAGGAGCTCCTTGAAATTACCGTGGTATGTATCCATACAGTACTATGTAAAGTTGAATCACTGAAATTTCATTGATAATCTGTGACTCTTGACTTCTTTATCACGATTTGAATTTGCGACAAGTGATTAAGAATCACTGAAAATTCATTGAAATTTCAGTGTCGGTTTGCATCAGTAAATCACTCGCTGAATTTTCGTTAAAGGACCGTACTTAAATTACGTAACAGCTGAAGGGGGGGGGGGGGAGACATTTTGCCACGATTTTTTACGATAGGGGGAGGAGGTACTTCACTCATGTACGTAATTTTTGCAAATTTGCAAAAACTTCCTCCTGAAGATTATTATCTTGTTAATTATACATTTTATTATTTTTGTGAAAATTCTACAATTTTCTCAAAAGGACATCCATCTTGGTTAAAATTTAAACTGTTTTGTTACAAAATTCGCATTTTTGGGTTGAAATTTCAACTCAAGTCATCTGAAAACTTTTATTGAATGAAAACTATTTTTTGAAAATTTTTCATTTTGGTTAAAAATTTTACTGTTTTGCTGAAAATTCAGCTATTTAGCAGGAAATTTATTTTTTGCTTAAAATTAACATTTTGGTATTGGAAAGTGAACTAAAATATTTTTTTGATGAAACAGCATCTGTTTGGTTGAAAATTCGTATTGTTGTGTTAAAAAGTCAACTCACATCTTTTTTGGATGTAAATTCAACTTTTTTTGAAAATTTGTCTTTTTTATTTTAAAATTCACCTAACTTTCACTAATTAAAATCTTTCTTGCATAAAAATACAACTCTTTGTTTGGAAAGTCAATGAAAATGCAACTATTTGGTCGATTTTCATAATTTTGTCGAAAAGTCACCCTTTTTGGTTGAAAACTCGTCTTTCTGGATTGAAAATTCAATTTTTCTCGTGGAAACTTATTTTCTGCTTAAAAATTCATATTTTGAAGCTGAAAAGTCAACTGAAATCTTTTTTTGGAGAAAATTCAACTACTTTTTTGAAATTTTTCTTTGGGATTTAAAAATTCATCTGTTTTAGTACATATTTGATTTTTTTTAAATAAAAATGCAACTGTTTGGTTAGAAATTATTTTTCTTTTGCTTGAGGATTCAACAATTTTGTTGAAAATTAATATTTGTCAATTGAAAATTAAACTACTGGGGTGAAAGTTTAACTACGTTGCTAAGAATCTATTTTTTTATTGAAGGTTTGTGTCTTTGGTTGAAAATTTCACTATTTTGTCGAAAATCATTTTTTTGTCAAAATTATTTTCTTGGTTTGAAAATTCATTCTCTTTGGGTGAAAAGGCATTTATTTGTTGAGAAAAAAATCTGTATTTATTGCAGTTTCGTACTATTAGTTTTAAAATTCTTTTTCTTTATATATAAATTTTATATCTTTTTATTGAAATATCAATTATGACACTTTTTTGTTGGGAATATATATTTAAGTTGAACATTCAACAATTATGTTAAAAATTTAATTATTTTGTTGGAAATTCAAGTATTTTGTTTTATTCCGTTTATAAAAGATTCTATGTTAAAAGTGTCACAAGATTACAATTCTGGTATTCGATTATTAATGATCAAGGAAAATGTAAAATTAGTTAAGGAAATATCAGGGAATTTTGAAGTTGAATTTCTTGCCAACAAAAGTTAGGTACAGTAAGGGGGGGGGGGGGTATTTTGTTGCGGTTTGTTACAGAAGGGTGGGGGGGGGGGTCTTAGAGTGTGCCTATATAATCCGTTAAGTAATTTAAGTACAGCCCCTAATGAAAAATAAATTTTATCAATCTATTTCTTTCACAAATGTCACAGGATCGATCGAATCAAAGCACTAGTCTTGTCACAGTATCGGATGAGTCAAGTTCAATTCAGAATAATATTAGTTATCAAAATCTTGATAAAACTAGCCAATCTGTTGAATCGAATAAGAAGAGCACTTGCCCAATTTACCGGAGAAAGCCTGGAGAGAAGAGAAAAACTTCCAATAATTTCGAAACTGCTGAAGGACATGGAAAAACATCTGAGAGTGTGAATGTAATTCAGAGCATTCGTATATCTAATAATAATTGTATTACTTATATCAGCTATGTTATAATATTATTTCTCTCTATGTGCAGGATCAAGAGTTGCGCAGCCTTCTAAGTAAGACAGGCACTCGACGTTGTCTTTTGGCTCAGGCAAGCAAAGCAACGTTACTGATAAAAGAAAAGGACCAAAATAAACTGGCCGAATGTATAATAGAAGATGAACTTGTCAGGACATCAAAGTAAGTTAATAACTGCTGGAAAATAATTCGCCCGCGCGAAGCAAAAGCTGAAATTTTTTCGTAATATTAAATGTGTTGCTTATTATTTTCAGGATCGAACGAGCAGAATTTTCGAAAATAGTTGAGACCATCAAAAGCTTATTCCCTGACGAAGATGCTGTGAGTGATTCATTATTTAAGTTCATTCTTATGTTAACACTTCTCTCGCGATAAAGAAAGTTTATAAAGTGTTTATTTTCTAACAGGAGACTTATTATATTCCCTACCGGATGGAAGGAAATCGAAAATGCCTGGCCAAAGGAAAACTAATATCTAAATACTATTCTCTGCGGAAAGAGTTGAAAGCTGTCGGTATCCTAGAGGAAGGAGCTAATTCTGATCTAGGAAACGATGATCTTAGGTGACTGCTTAGGTATCCGCACGAAAGAGCATATATGTGACTGATATATATTGTGCAAAAAAAGTTCTGGAAAACTTTATTGAAATGAACGAAATATTTTTTTCTGATTATATTTCGCTTTTAAATAAAATACAAGTAAAGACTATTAATGTTTACGAACAACATTTTCTTTAAACTGAAATTTGTAAAATGGTTTGAGTTGAAAAAATTTAAATAAAATATATACATTTCGTTTCATTTGATATCAGAGTTTCTTGTACATATTGATATGTATTAATTCTAACTTGTTGTTTTCAAATTAAGATTTTAAATTATTAAGTCATGTATATATCAAATGCAAAAATAAATATTTAAATATTCAAATATTCATGGATCTCGTTACTTCATTTTTTAATCATCATACCTAGAAATATATCGGCGCGTTAGCTAGAACATTTATAGGCACTTCAGCCAGAAAACTTTGCTAGATAGGCTGTCACGTTTAGCTATATTTTCCAGCTAGAATTTCTAGCTGAACCTGGTTGGGTATGACACCTATACTTGTTTAGCAATAGAAATATAGGCATGACAGCTAAATTTTCTAGGTACTGTACCTATATTTTGCCTGCAAGAAAATCTGTTCAATACAGCTAACTATTTAGGAAGACGAAATCCAGCGATACTTTCTAGCTGGGATAGCTAGAATTCTAGGTAATACGCCTAAACATTTTTTTCAGTGAAGTTGCTCACAAAAAAAAGAGCTATGAAAATTTGTCATAAATAATTTTTTCAAAGAAGCCTAGTTTTCGTTTTAATCGTAAGAAATAGCATTAAAAATAAAAAAATTAAATTTTTGGAAGAACCACACAAGAGACGAAAAAAAAATAATAAAAAAAAGTTGTTCAACGAAAAATGATCTACTTTCTTAGAAATTTTTCCTTAGAAACGCTTTACGCTAGGATGCGTATTTTTGGTTTAAATCGTAAAAAATAAAATTGAAAATTAACAAATTAAATATATGGAAAATCGAAGCAAGTTGCAATAAAATGTTCAATAACAAAAAAATTTTTTTTATAGGATGCGCACTTTTTTAAATGATAAAAACATGACAATGCAAAATGTTTGTTTAAATACCAATGCATATTATGAATTTCATTAATATAAATTTATTGAAATGACACATTTTTCAGGGCGTTATTCGACAACATTCAAAGCGTTTTCCTTTTTCTTTTAAGTTCCAACTTCAAAAAGGTGCAAAGCAGCCATTTTTCCACCCAAAGTGTTCGTTTTGAGCTTGAAATATCGATACTTTATTCGGCCCCGATACACGTAACTCTATACTTTACATTGGGAGAAGCAGGTTTATGAAAAAATTAGGTTCACACAAAATCATAGGCTATTTTATGATTATATGCGCAGTGCAATTTATATGTGAAAATTATTTCACAATAAGAATTATATACTGTTAAATTCAATTCTTGTCCTGCTGAAAATTAATATAATAATTCTGAAACACTTTTTAAAACTCATTTGGCGTATTTTATTTGCTCTGATAATTTTATAACATATTTTCTATTTCTATTGTTGTATACCAAATTGTAATCAGCATAAGCTAAACGTATAAAACGTATGAGAAAAAAAATTATATGCAATGTCATATCACCAGTACGAATTGCATCACGTATTCTCATGCACCTGCATCGTTTAAGTCCCCCGTAGTTAACAATTACATTTAAAAAAAAATTTAATTCTAGTCGAAATAGTAAAAAGATCAATATTCTATAAATTTCTAACGTTATGCGCACTTCATGTTTAGACGCGATTGGATATGACGAGCATGCGAGCGCTTTTCGTTGGTGGTCCTGTTGTCAGAACCGTGTCAAAGTTTATACTCCTTTATTTATACCTGCCTGCGGCTCGTAGATTGTTGTGTAAACGCATATACACAGGCCTTCATGATATATATCTTTTATTGTGTATATCTGTTTCGGCATGTTCATCAAAGCCCCAGTACAATGTTACAACATTACAAGTAGATTTTATTGGTTGTCGATGGCATGCAGGGATCTTCCATTATGTGATAACTCATTGCCTTCTACAGTGTCCACATCAGATTATTATCGATTATCGATAGATGCCACACCATACAGACAACGATCCGGGTTCCCTTGATACTAAGCCTTTTGGCTCGCCGCTAATAGAGGGTGACAGTTGCACTTGTATTCGTGGGGCCTATGTTGGAATTTGTGTATCATAAAATAAAAAATTCCATTTGAGGAAAATGGTCCAACTTGAGACTAAATGTAGAATACAAAATATTGACTTTTGTTGTAAAGATTATAATTTTATTTGAATATAAGCACAATTAATTCGTAATTATTTATGCTCGAGAAATATACATTTTATACATGCATTGTACAGAGAAAAATTCGTTTGTGCGCATGAGCGAAATTAATCAATAATATATGAATTAATTCATAACGAAGAAGTCTCCACTCAATTTTTAGATACGGAATCCACACTTTAAAGTGTGAAGAGTAGATTTCTGAGGCCGTATTTTTTACACGGTATTAAATTTTTTTAGCCTCATTTTGATACCTGAAATGAGCCTTGAAATGATACATTTTTCACGGCTTTATTCTGTTTTCCATGTGGAACTAATTAAATTTTACAATTAGTGATACCAGTTTTCTTTTTTAGAAAAATCTATTGGCATTCAGATTGAATCTCGGATTGAATTGAATTAAAATGCAATAAAGTTGATGCAAAATCTTTCGATTTTAATGCAGAATTTCTCCGAATGATGTTTACATATAGTGACTTTAGGATAAGGTAAATTATCCAAAACCGTAACACATTTTGAAATAAAAAACTGTATAAATCTGACTAGACCCTACTTCAGTGGCTGACAAAAGATTGATACGAAATGGTCTTGTGGCAGGGTTGCGACGTTTGCTGACGACAGGTGATAAATGAGATTCCAAATGATTTAAAGAAATGAAAGCTTGGTATCGGCAGGTTATAGTGCGAGGGGTATGCGTGCGAGTCAGTGGATGCTTCTTGCGGTCGTGTGAACGTGTCCTTTTGCTTAGTCAGATGTAAAAGTTCGAAGAAGCCACATATATCTTATGATGGGTGGATGATCCATCTTCGAATGATGCGTGGTTGAATATGCGTAGGTATTACATTTGTATTGTGACGTGCACATGTGTGGATTCCCGTCCTGTACAATGTACTTCTATGAGTCTCATTGTATACCGGGCGCATACCTCTCCATGTGGACTATCATGGTTTTAACCTTTGGAAACCTCAATAGTAGTCAGCAGTAACAGAATTTCGGTTTGAAAAAACCGTTGTAACATTAATAAAATATAATTTATGATTTCAATATTGCAAAGTGGTTGTACATTTTGGCTGAAGTTTTTTTTCCAGTAATATGGGTGATGTTTCTTGAATAGAAGTACTTGTGTGGAGGTTGAATTGAACGTGATTGACACATATTTAAGTATTTTCGAAGTTTTCTGAGACACCCTTTCTGACTTTCCTCTTCAGGGCTCTGGCAAAAATATCTATTTCTTTTCTAAAAATGCTACAGTATTATTATTTCAGAGTCCTGATGCACAGGCCGATAGTGAACTCGGCTCATCTCAGTTCACGGGTCGTGGGCCGGGCTTTTTGACGGCCCGTTTATGAAACAAAAGTCTGTAAACCCAAGCCCAGCCCGGCCCGTTCCTTACATATAAAACAAATGAAGGTAACAGGCCGGGCCGGGTTGAGCGAACCACGGACCGAGCCGGGATTCCATTTACAGTCTTGTTTTTCACAAACGGCCCGTCAAACAAAAAACCCGGCCCACGACCCGTGGACTGGGCTGCGTTGAGTTTACTCGGCCCATGCAGGACTCTGATGTATTTTGAGGAAACTTAAGACATAATTTCTTGATCTGTAGACCACATTATTTTGATACAAAATTTGTGCGAATTGGTGAAAAAATACATTAATTTTATACTCTCTCAATCTGAATTAGTCAAATCTTAATAATTGAAAGTAATTTCTGACTAATTCAAACAGTGCGAAGTCGTTTACTATGAATTAGTCAAAAGTTACTAAATGAATTAGTAGATCGTGACTAAATAAATTAGTAATATAACTACTAAATGAAATAGTCACTATCTACTAATGAAACTAGCCAGGCTCTCGTTGCAGACCGGGCGACGGACAGCTTTGCACGTAGCAACTTTGCACGTGCCCAACTGTGCATGTCAATGACCGGACGGACAACTGTGCACGTCCATCTGTGCACGTCGAAGTCTACAGGAGCCCATCTGTGCACGTGGAAATTTCGACGTGCACATGTATTACTTGGAGAACTGTGCACGTGCACAGATGGTACTTGGACAACTGTACACGTGCAAAGATATTACTTGGACAACTGTACACTTCGAAATTTTGACGTGCACAGAAGGACTCCTGTGGACTTGAAAGTGAAGATATGTCACTTCCCTAACTGTGCACGTGCACAGATATCACTTGTCCAACTGTGCACGTGCACAGAGGTCACTTCCTCAACTGTGCACGTGCACAGATATCCCTTGTCCAAATGTGCACGTGCACAGACGGAACTTGCCTAACTGTGCAAGTGCGCAGATGTTACTTGCCCAACTGTGCACGTTTATGCCCTTATGTAAGGGTTTATACGAGGGTGGTCCCTTATATCTACTTATAATGAATTTTGAACAGTTAAAACAATTCTAAAACTTCAAAATATGTTTATAGATTGTTCAAGAATGGCAAATGTACCCGGGTAAAAATATTTGGTCTTGATTTTGTCTTGAGTAAAGACCAGTCCAAGACAATTCCAAGTCATTCTGTATGTCTAGCTCGTGAGACGGAACCAGAGTATTCTTGATGTCTTAGGACGAATATTTTTAACTTGAAGACACAAATTTATGTCTTGAGGGTCATCACTAATCCGCTTCAAACTTTATAGGATGTTTAAATTATTTATCTTCATGGTATTTATTGTTTATGTGTTGATAATTTCATTGGTCTGCAATAGTTATGCTGTTTGGATGGCGAATCTAAAAATGTTGTCCATCTTTTCCTATCTCCAACAGTTCACTAGATACTTCTAGAAAATGACAGTTTTAATCTTTTCATCAAAAATTTTATATGCCTGCAGTTGTTGAGACAGACAGGTTCCGAATTTCTTATTTAAAAATTATTTATTACAAAATTACAAGTTTTATCGGTTGTAAAATTTTAATCCTCAGCAGATGTCAACTGCTTGGTCCTCACCTAGCTACCTGATTCCTGGAAATGGCAGGCCCTGTCTGTGGGGTCCATAGTTTATAGAGGCCGCAGTATAATGGACAATAAAATTTACAAACTAAAACTTCTTTACTTTTGACCCTGGCAAATGTTAAGGCCACAAACTGGCAATATAATTTTTTTAAAGAGCAATTCGTTATATTTATCAGGACTTACACTTCTTGTCTTGAAACAAGTCAACCTGGTATTGTCTTGGCTCAGTCAACAGTCATAAATGCAAGCAAAGCCTGTATATCTCCAATGTCTAGCTGGTGAGACGGAGCCAGATATCACTGTCTTGGAGACATATTCGAGACATATCGAAGACATACAAGACAAAACCAAGACAAAATATTTTTACCCGGGTATGGATCCTTGCGTGACCTAAGCATTGCTTGTGGCCACATCCCATGCTAAACTTAAATGATTAGTCCAGCACTAAGTTCGACGGATTCCTGAATTTAACTTGCATGAAAACAACTAAAACCTTAATAACTCTCCCTTTTTATCATTTCACATAAAATGGCATGATTTCAGGCACTTTTTCAAACCTAAATTCATAATTGGTTCCCAACATGAAAACTGTACGCATTAGGTAAGTTTCAGAAATCTATTACATTTTTTTAAATCGATATTTCCTAGTTGAATAATAAAATTTTGCAGCTCGAAGTTCGATTGTTCAATAGTAATACACATTCTTAAGACTACAACCAGACAATTTCTAATTATAAAGAACAAATTGGAGAAAGAATTTGGACATGTGCAAAATTTTGAACATCCCGTGAACCTAAGGTCGACACGAAATTTCGAACGACTAGGCTCACTGTCGAGGAACTCATAGAGTTCCAGGGATTCCTAAGAATTCGAGAAATTCATGTAGTTCGAAAAATTTATAGAATTCAAGGAACTAAGAATTCTAGACATTAGAAACTAAGAGAATTCAAGAGTAATTCAGAGAGTTCAAGGACTTTAGAGAATTCCTTGAATTCTAAGAATTCCTTGAGTTCGTAAAATTCCTTGAATTCCCTGAATGCCTTCAATTCGCTAAATGCTTTGCTTTCTCTGAATCCCTTGAATTCTCTGAATACCAAATGAATAGCAAATTGAAGGCATTCAGGTAATCCAAAGAATTCTACGAACTCAAGGAATTCAGGGAATTAAGAGAATTCAATGAATTCAGGGAATTCAGAGAATTCAAGGAATTCAGAGAATTCGGGGAATTTAGAGAATTCAAGGAATTCAGGGAATTTAGAGAATTCAAGGCCAACGGCCATACCACGCTGAAAACACCAGTTCTCATTAGATCACTGAAGTTAAGCAGTGTTGGGCGCGGTTAGTACTTGGATGGGTAACCGTTCGGGAATACTGCGTGCTGTTAGTTCATCGTGGGTGTGGTGAGCCCACACTTGTAGTTATTTACTACAAGAAACTATCCACTTAGAAACACTACCCGAATCGGGTAGTGTCACGCCTACCCCGAAAGGGAAATGGCTTAATGGTATGCATACATACATACAAGGAATTAAGAGAATTCAAGGAATTCAGAGATTTGAAGGAATTCAGAGAATTTAAGTAATTCAGAGAGTTCAGAAAATTCAGAGAATTCCTTGAATTCGAAGAATTGACGAAATTCAGAGAACTCCTAGAATTCAAAGAATTTAATGAATTCAGAGAATTTAAGGTATTCAGAGAATTCAAGGGATTCAGAGAAAGCAAGGCATTCAGCAAATTGAAATGCATTCAGGGAATTCAAGGAATATAACGAACTCAAGTAGTTCAAGGAATTCAGCGAATTCAACGAATTTAAGGATTTAAACGAATTTAAACGAATTTAAACGAATTTAAGAGATTTCAAGGAATTCAGAGAAAGCAAGGCATTCAGCAAATTGAAGGCATTCAGGGAATTCAAGGAATTTTACGAACTCAAGGAATTCAAGGAATTCAGAGAATTCAAGGAATTCAATGAATTCAGAGAATTCAATGAATTCAGCGGATTCAGAGAATTCAGTGAATTGAAGGAATTCAGAGTATTCAAGGAATTCAGAGAATATAAGGAATTCAGAGAATTCAATGGATTCAGAGAATTTAAGGGATTCAGAGAATTTAAGAGATACAGAGAATTCAAGGGATTCAGGAAATTAAAAGTAGTCAGCAAATTGAAGGCTTTTAGTGAATTCAGAGAATTCAACGAATTTAACGAATTCAGAAAATTCAGAGTATTCAAGGAATTCAGAGGTTTCAAGGAATTCAGATAATTCAAGAAATTCAGAGAGTTCAAGGAATTTAGATAGTTGCTTGAATTCAGACAATTTAAGGAATTAAGAGAATTCAAGGGATTCAGAAAATTGAAGGAATTCAGAAAATTGAAGGCATTCAGTGAATTCAAAGAATTCAAAGAATTTAGAGAGTTCGACCGATTCAAGGAATTCATTAATTTCAAAAATTTTAAGAATTGAAAGTATTAAGAGGATTTAAGGAATTCAGAGAATTTGAGACATTCCCAGAATTGTATGGATACAAAGAATTCAAAATCCTTAGAATTTACAGAATGGTTTTAATTCCTGGAATTCTCATAATAACTTGAATATTCTGAATTCTTTGCATTCTCAGAATTTCTTCAATTCTTTTGATTCCTTGAATTTGCTGAATTTCTTGCATTCACTGAGTGCCTTGAATTTGCTGGATGCCTCGAATTCCCTAAATTCCTCGAATTCTCTGAATTCTTTGACTTCTCTGTATTCCTTTAATTCTAGGAATTTTTCGAATTACTTGGATTCCTCGAAATCTATGAATTTCTTGAATTCTATGAATTCGTCGAAAGTGAGTGAGTCAACCCAGTGGGCACGAAATTCAAGAACGTAATTGGAACGTTCTAAAAACGTTCCTTGGACGTACAAGTCAGAAGACGTTATTTCAACGTTTTAAAAACTGTCCTAAGTCAGACCAAATAATGTTCTGAAAACGTTTCATGTTCCAAATACGTCCTTAAAACATCTCTGGAACATAGTATGTTTAAGGAACGTTGTTCGGACTGACTTAGGACGTTTTTGAGCAGTTCTAATAACGTTCTTTAACGTTCATGCCCACTGGGACGTGGCATTAGGTAGGGTCGGCCTAGTCTTTCACGTTTTCGCGTCGGCCTCAGGCTCACGGTATTTTCAAAATTTTGCACATGTCCAAATTCTTCCTCTTATTTGTTCTTTAGAATTAGAAATCTTCTGGCTATGGTCTAAGAAACTTTATCATATAACAATCGAACTTTGGGTTAAAAAATATTTATTATTCAACTACGAAATATCGATGTCCAAAAATATTAATAGATTTATGAATCTTACCTCTGGAGTGATGCGTACAGTTTTGATATTCGGATCCAATTATGAATTTCGGTACGAAAAAGCACTTAAAACTAGGCCAATTTATTCGAAATGATAAATAGAGAGACTTAGTGAGGTTTTAGTTGTTTTTATGCAAGTTGAACTCTGGAATCCGTCGCATTTTAAACATTTGTGATCTATTTTTGACCCATGCTTGAGCAAGGAAACTTTGTTTCACGCGGGACATAATACTTCATTTTTGCACTTATGGAGTTTTTTTTCGAGACCCTATAAAAATGGCTTATAGGGGTTGAATTTAAAAAGTATCCAGTAGATAATTTTCAAGAAAGTTATGCCAGATTACTTTTTTTTTGTATTCGAACAAATCTGGAGGCCGAGATCAAGAAAATTTGAAGAAAAAAAATTTGTACCACCCAAATAAATAAACCTTGAAATTCCAATAACCAATGACGAAGACAAATCTGTAACCCGCCATTATACCTCGTCACATAAACAATAGTAAAACTTTGATAAATATTATTGAAAAAAATTCTTTTCGACTTTACTCTTTGTTACATTATAAGAAAATGCATAAAATAAATGATTTTGTGAAATCAAAGACACATAAGTAACTTGAAAACAATAAATACCTACCAAGTCGGCACGGTAGTTCATCGTCGTTAGGACATCCTAAGGACATCAGATGTCTCTATACCCACTGGAAGACTCAAAGAAGCTTAATGAGATAAAAGTATTAAAAAGTAAATTTGAAATAGTACATTGTGTATCGAGGGCGTAAAGAAGGCTATTTTCACGAGTCCAAATAGCCGTACGCCCTTAACACACACTATACTGTATGTGTATGTGTAGCGAGCATAAAGTTATATATAGCGGGCGGAAAGTTTCATGTCAGCCCGGTGGCGGAGTGCGCATTTGCGAACGTCACTGGGCTGGAGGCGGCCACATTACGCCTGCTTCACGTGCATGCAATGGCGCGTTTTAAGGGGGTCGAACGAAAAGAGATTTTCATACATCTATAATAATTTGGAAGGAATAACTTCATGAGAATAATATTTAAAATATTTTTAAACTAACTTTAAAAAAGTTAGAACGCTCCATTCCACCACGTTTGAATCATTTTAACAATTAAAAATTGATTATATCTAGTTGGGCAAGTGACGTATGTGCACTTGCACAGTTAGACAAGTTCCATCTGTGCACATGCACAGTTGGGAAAATGTCATATGTGCACGTGCACAGTTGGACAAGTGATATCTGCGCACGTGCAAAGTTTGACGAGCGACATTTGTGCACGTGCACAGTCGGACAAATGATATCTGTGCACTTGCAAAGTTGGACAAGTGACATCTGTGGACATGCACAGTTGGGCAGGTGACATCTGTGCACGTCGAAATTTCGGCGTGCACAGTTGTTACTAGGACAACTGTTCACGTGCACAGATGGTACTTGGACAACTGTGCACGTCTAAATTTCTACGTGCAAAGTTGTCACTTGGACAACTGTGCACGTACACAGATAGCACTAGGACGACTGTGCTCGTCGAAACTTGAACGTGCACAGTTGTCAATTGGATAACTGTGCAGATGCACAGTTGAATAAGTGACGACTGTACACGGGCACAGATGGCACGTGTACAGTTGTCCGTCTGACCAACGACGTGCACAGTTGGGCACGTGCAAAGTTGCTACGTGCAAAGTTGACCCCATTCCACCGGGCGCCGCAATGTAACCTTACCTTTCATTCAACCGATCTGCGTGAAAAGTTTCAAAGTTTCAATGAAACATGTCATGACTGACATCCCTATCGTTTGGTCGAGAGCGCAGACGGATGTGCATCAAACAGAAAATAACGCGGCTTCCGCACATTTTTTGGCACTAAATTCAAAATATGTTTAAAATTTCAAACTTATATTTACTTAACGCATAAGTAATATTATCATTCATACAATATCTTGTATCGTCAATTTATGCTATTCATCAAATTAATTTGATGATTGTTTGAAAATTCAACTTTTTTGTTGAAAATCCTTTTTTTGTTATTGAAAATTAATTTTTCCAATTGAAAGTTCGACCATTTCATTTTTTTGGTGAAAAATGATATTTTTAGTGGAAAATCTAAGTATTTTTTAAGAATTGATTCATTTTGCAATGTTTTGCTCTGTTGTGTTGAAGAATGTTTAGATGAACGTCATGAATTCAAATAAATGTTTGCGTTTTGCGGCAAATACGAATTTGTTACTTCTAGTTGGCCGGGAAAAATGAAAAACTTGACCGGGAAAAACTGGGAATTTGAAATCGTCCGCCGAATCGCCACCCTGAAGGGGAAGGAACACCTTAATTGGGGAAGGAAACCCAGTTGTTGCGATGATTCCTGCATGTATTTAATACAATTTTGAACTATTTCACCTGTAAATACCACAATTTCATATGTTTAAATTTAAAAATATTTTAATCTGTAACAGTTTTCAAATAGTTAAAGCTGAACAATCTAATATTATACAATTAAAAATTTGAGAGCTTTGAAATTCTAAGATTTTAAGATTAGGCATTGCAAACTGAATTATTTGAAACATTTAAAATTGGCAATTTTAAACATTAAAAACTAAAAATTTTCTAAAATTTCAAATCAAACTTATGTATAGATTCAAAATTGTTATACTGGAAGACGTTTAAAAAGATTGGATAAGTTTTTCTACTAAGAATTAAAAGAATTTAATGAGTTACCTTCAATTTATTTCGTCTGAGTTTCAAAATATTGGCGCCATCCTACGTTCTAATGATTCCAATCGTTTTCAATTGGGTATCCATTATTCTGAATATTAGAGATTAAGTTGTAACTACAGCATTTTCTTTTTGCGATAATTATTTATAAGCGGGTTTTTACGCTTTCAAACCAAAAAATGTCAACAATATGAATTTAAAAATAAATAAATAAAAGTCTTAGAATAATATACCCGCTAAATCAAACTACTACTGCCTAACTTGTTAAAGACACTATATCACTCTGTCACATCGTTAAGTGGCATGATTTTTACATACTGCCTTTCGACTCCTCATTCGGTATACCGCCTGAAGAAACATTCCATTTCTTATACTTGAAATTTTTCTTGAATTATTAAAAATTTAATTTCCAACCTATGAGCACGTGCGCGTCATGCGCTCATGTGGGGTCCATATCATCTCACATGCGGCAAGTCTATCTGCGGCAAGTCGCACCTGCGGCATGTCACATATGTGGCAAGTCACACCTGCGGCATGTCTCACCCGCGGCATGTCACATCTGCGGCATGTCACATCTGAGGCATGTCACATCTGCTGCATGTCACATCTGCGGCATGTCACAACTGCGGCATCTCTACCCAGCGGCTTGTCTCACCCGTGCCTTGTCTCCCGAACGGCATTTCTCACAGTGAAATTGACATTTTTGCGGCATCTCTCGCCAGTGGCAAGTCTACCAGTGGCATCCCTGCCCTCAAAAAAATTTTTTAAGTCCAAACAAAAATGGCAAGACTGCGGCAAGTCTCTCAGGACTTATTGTCTCCCCAGCGGCATCTCTCATTCAGAAAAAAATTTCGAATCCATATAAAATGGCAAAACTGCAGAAAGCCTCACAGGGATAACTGTCACATCTGCGGCATCTCTCACCCGCGGCAAGTCTCCACCGTGGCATCTCTCATCCGGGAAAAATGTTCAAGTCCACATCAAAGTGGCAAAACTGCGGCAAGTCTCACAGGAATAATTGTCACATCTGCGGCATATCTCTCAGGATGAATTGTCAAATCCGCGACTTCTCTCACTAGCAGCAAGTCTCTCCAGTGGCATCTCTACCCAAATAAAATTTTCTAAGTTGTAGCGAAGATGGCAAAACTAAGGCAAGTCTACCCCGCGGCATCTCTTGCCAAAAAAATTTTCCCACTAGTTCTCAAGATGGCAAAACTGCGGCAAGTCTCTCCAGCGGCATCTCTCGCCCAAGAAAATTTTCTCAC
>CAKNXH010059322.1:23369-34560 GCA_932178445.1 Andricus quercusramuli | reverse complement strand
CCCAGTAACAGAAGTTTTGGTGGGACTGACGTTACAGCTTGACTCCACCATAAGACAAATCACTGCTTAATTCGGACATGATTTCGACTCGCAAAACAAATCTCGCGCATACAGGTGATAGTTGGGAGTACAATCTAAACATGAATAATACAAACAATAAAGTAGCCTCGGAATGGACTGAAACTCGGATGGACCAAAGGCATGCACACGGTAAACGTAAAGATCGTGTTTCGGGCGATGAATGGAGACTGGGTGTTTGAAATGCTAGAGGAGTGAATGATCTTAAGATAAGAGAACTACGAGAAACTATGCACACAAAGAAACTAGACATTCTTTGTGTACATGAGACGAAGAAAAAGGGTCGCGAATTTATAAAAATAGAAAATGGGGTGTTGGAAGGCGGTTGTGAAATATGGTCAGGAGTAGATAGCGAATCACATCGTAGTCAAGGGGTCGGTTTAATTATGAATGAAAAAGCAAGACAGCATCTCATAGAGCATAATTTTGTATCACCCAGATTGCTATGGGCTAGAATGAAGGTAGGAATCAGAAGATTATTTATCATAGCGTGCTACGCACCAGTTGATAGCGATTCAGGGGAAGTTAAGGACGCCTTCTGGGACACTATAAATGATACAATAAGTACTTGCGATCAAGGTGAAAGAATAATTTTGTTAGGAGATATGAACGGATGGGTCGGCGTCCAACGTCAGGATACAGATACAGGAGGGGTACTAGGTTACTTACACCTGGTGTAAAGGAAATAACCGCAGTATAATTGACTTCGTTATTGCAGATGAAAGACTAAGAGAACTAGTTACAGGTACAAGAGTCATGAGGGGGGCCAAATGCAATACTGATCATTACCTTTTGGTCTCCAAGATGAACTTAGGGCGGGGGTGGAGAAGAAAGAGAACCAAACAAACGAAACAAACGCGAATCAAGGTCGAAAATTTACAGAAACCCGAAGTACAAATAGATTTTCAGAATAAGATAAACGAACGCATAGATAAGGCAATTTGGGAGCCGCTTGAAACGAATAAAGATATAGAGGGCGCGTGGGCTTTATTGCGGGATACCATTGTTGAAACTGCGATTGAAGTGTGTGGTATGGCGAGGGTAGGAAGAAAGTCTGGCAATGCGTGGTGGAACGATGAAATTGCGGCAGCCCAACAAGAAAAGAAAGAAGCGTACAAAAGAACGTTGAACATGACAGGTCTTAGCGATGAGGAGAGAAATAGACTCAAAAATGATTACAGACACAAAAAGAGGAAAATTAAACGTCTAGTCAAAGAGAGTAAAGAGAAAACCAGAACAGAAGAAGAGAACAAAATAAAAAACTGCTTTGAAGGAATTATGAAACTACTATTTAAAGAGATGAAGGGAAGTAAAAGTACAGAGTTTGTTATCATGAGAAACAGCAAAGGTGAAATGCTATATGATATTGACAGGATAGTAGACGCTTTAAAAGACTCTTTTAAAGAACTATTAGGAGGAGAAGATATAGGGCAACAAAACTACGACATTGAACATAATGCATTAGAAAACCCAATTGAAAAAGTCAGTGTCACTGAGGTCAGAGATATAATTAAGAACTTGAAAAACGGTAAGGCTGCTGGTATAGACAGTATTAGCGCTGAAATGCTCAAATACGGTGGCGAGTACATACCTCACAGGTTGTGCGAATTGATAAATTTATGTTTCGAGACAGGAGAAGTCCCAGACGATTGGAGAAAGGCGATTATTGTACCAATATATAAACTAGCTGTGAATTCGATCTCGAGTGTTTCCACTTTGTTTGTATTTATAATTATATGGTGCTCATTTCACGAGCACTTTGCTTCCCGTTAGCAAATGTATTTGCTTCCTCATAGAGGAAGCATTAGTTATTTTTTTCAATAATAGACAAACCAAAGTCTTCATTTTGCTCAATTTAAAAACAGAAATTTACCAAAAATGAAAAATTACAAAATAATACAAAAAATGTTTTAAATACAAAGACAAATCAGACAAATCAAATCTTGCGTTCGAAATAATAATTTTTTGAGCTGGAAAAGGGAAAGAAAAAGTTCTGTCGCACCCTATCCCTTTCCCAGCTTCATGATTTCTTCACAAAAATTGTCATAATATTACTCTATTTGATAATTTATGATCAAAAAGTCTTTTCTATTAATGCATCAACTTTAAATTATGTAGACGAAAGAAGTTTTTCTGTTTGAAACTGATGATTCAGATATTATAAATGAGCAGAACTTCCCTGATCTTCAATAAAGTGTATTATTATTATTATTATTATTATTATTATTATTATTATTATTATTATAAAAAATGAGGAAACTCATTTTTCTCTCAGGCTTAAGATGGTTACAGCCCAATATGTCGAAGGCATTTTTGGTTAGAGTTGGATTTTTTTGTTTGTTTGAATATTATGCACGGGGTTATCCCGGTATATATTATCAGTCACGGACGCAATATTATAATGCAATCAAGTGATCTGATAAGACCGTGTGCCTTGACATATTGGGCAAAGCCTGGTTTTTACCCCATCATTCACGGACTGGGTTGCAGTCAAGTGCATGATGGGGGTATTATTATTATTATTATTATTATTATTATTATTATTATTATTATTATTATTATTATAGATCAATTGATTTGCCTTGAATCAAGAGATTTTTTCCGTTCTTGCATCAATTTTGAATTATGTGCATTACACTTATAGGTCAATCGATTCGTTTCGAACCAAGGAATCTTTTATATTCTTGCATCAACTCTGAATTATGCTAGTGAAAAAAGTTTTACTATAAAAAACCGATTTTCAAAATATATAAATTACCATAACTTCCCTACTCTTCAATAAAATGTATTAATATTATAGGTCAATCGATTCGTACCGAACCAAAGAATCTTTTATATTCTTGCATCAACTTTGAATTATGCGAATGAAAAAAGTTTTACTTTAAAAAACCGATTTTTAAAATATTATTGAGTGCTAGAAAAAAATGCAATAAATATTTTGAGAAATCCTTCGGTCAGTTTCAAGATATTAGTGAGGAAAATAAGTTCTCCAAATTTCATCAATTTATCTGCAACCGTTTTCTAGTTATCGTGTTCACAAAAAAAGCGTGACATCCACACATCCAGACATCCACACATCCACACACACACACATCCGGACAATTGTTTAGAATGTTGTATTAAACATTTTTAAATTAGGAAGGGTTTAATTAAATGAATTTAAAAATTTTGAAAAATGTCACCATTACAAAGCTTCCTCTATGAGGAAGCAAAAAAAGGGAGATAAAAACAACTGCAGTAATTACAGAGGTATCAGCCTACTAAGTACCGTAAGTAAAATATGCTCAAAAATACTTATTCGTAGGGTAATGGAAATTACAGAAGAGAAGATATGGGAAGTCCAAAGTGGATTTATGCCAGGAAGATCATGTACAGATCAGATATTTAGCCTAAGACAGATCACAGAAAAAAGCTTGAGAGTAGGAAAGAAAGTTTTCTGTGCATTTATTGACCTAGAAAAAGCATTCGACACGGTAAATAGAAGTAAACTTTGGGAAGTCCTTAAAGAGTATGGAGTGAATGGAGGGCTCCTACAAGCAATAAAAACAATATATACGGGTAGTAAAGCAAGTGTAAGGGTAAATGGGAAACTGAGTGACTGGTTCGATATTATGCAAGGCGTGAAACAAGGATGCGTTATGTCCTCGTGGCTATTTATCATATTCATGGATAAGTGTCTAAGAACTGCCCTCTTCGACGAAAAAGGTATAGATCTCGAAACCGTCAAAGTACGTGGGTTGGCTTTCGCAGATGACAAGATTGTTATGGCAGAATCAATCGAAGACTTGCAAAGAATGTTGAATAAACTTAATACAAGCATGAAGAACATGGACCTCAAAATTAACGTGAATAAAACGAAAGTCATGGTGTTTGAGGGAAAAAGTGAGAAAACAATATGCAACATTGTCCTAAATGATGTGAGACTAGAACAAGTTGACAAGTTCGTATATCTAGGTAGTCTATTCACTAGCGACGGAAAAATAGATGGGGAATTAGATAGGCGCATAAGTAAGGGTAAGCAGGTTATCGGTAGAGCAGGGTCCATCCTCACAAATAAAAACATATCAAAAAAAGCTAAAATGGCCATACATAATTCCATATTCGTACCAACTGTACTATACGGTAGCGAGGCATGGACCTGTCAAGAAAAGGACAGGAGTAAAATCAACGCGATCGGCATGAAACCTCTGCGCATAATATGCGGAAAAACACTGATGGACAAAGTCCGAAACGAGATAATCCTCAAAGAATGTGGTACAGGAGAGACGCTAGTTGACATATGGGAAAGAAATCATTTAAGATGGTTCGGACATCTTGAAAGAATGAAAGATGAACGACTGACGAAGCAAGTATATAAAGGTAAAGTGAATGGCAGAATGCCCAGGGGTAGACCGCCGAAAGAATGGTTAGAATCTGTAAATGAGACATTAATCCGAAGAGATATAAGAAGTCATAGGAACAGAAGAGCTTGCATGAAGAAATGCATGGACCTAAAGGAAGCTAGAGTAGTATGCCAGGACAGAAAAGTGTGGCGACAAATAGTTTATAAACAGAGTGACAATAGAGTGAATAATGCCCGAAACAAGGACCTTGGATACTAATGGGCCCAAGTGGGGAACCATACATAACAATTTTGTGAGGCTCCTCACTTGGGGTGATCGCTAGAGAGATTGATCAGCAACCTGGGTCGGAGCAGTGTTGCGGAGTGAACGTGTCATTTGAATAAATAACACGAAAACTCCAGATAAATCTAAAATATCTATACCTAACACATATACCTATATACCTATCTACCTTATACCATATAACGACCTACTTTACACCTATATACCTATCCCAAACTACTTTCCAACCGAGCAAGTCACGCCTACCCCGAAAGGGAAATGGCTTAATGGTATAATTAATGGCAGGTATGTCCATAAGCCAGGAATGAAGACAATTTTTTGTTTATGTAAATTGAATTTTTTCATTTTTCTCGGAAATGGTACAAGATATCATAAATGCGAGAGTTATTTTCCTTATGATAGTACGAATTAAACAAAAAATTGGCAAAAAAATATAAGCGTGGGTTTTTGAGAAAATCGACGGATTTCGAAAGAAGGCGATAAACTCTACCAGAATCTGAAAATAAATCGTAAATATCTGAATTAAGTCAAAAGTTATTCGAATTTAAAGAAAAAATTGGGGTTTTTTTGAAAGACAAAAACAAAAATTCAAATACGCATAACTCTGTAAAAAAAAATTTTATTCCACAAATCGCAAAAATACCTATCGCCTAATTCCCTCTAAAAAACAACATATTTTGTCCCCGAGAGATTCTGCAACTTCAAGTGTAGAACCTGCCTGATTTGAAATGGATTCGGTGTATAAAATAATAAAATAATTTGAACTACATATATGAAGTTTTATATGGTTTTTGCGTTTTTAAGGTACGTCATTCTTCAGGCACGTGTATTAATTTTATTTTACCTTGATAAGCTCAGAGTATTTTATGTGTAAATACGCGGATTAAAATCTCAATTAGACAACTATTTTTCAGCCAACATTTTTATAAAATTAAAACTCGCCAACAGTTCATCGTGAAGAATATTAATTAAGTGTGATGTCGAATTCCAAACCCAATAATATATTTTTTTAGAATTTGTTTAGCAGTATTTTTTATTTTTCTTCAAAATAGTCTGCCAAAGCGCGGAATTTTAGACGATTTTATTACTTTTCCATTCATAAATTATGAGAATGTAAAAAATTGAATATAATATAATAATATATTGTAATATAATAATAATTGACAAATAGAATTGCTACGAATCTTTTAAGATATAAAATGATTTGTTGACACTAGGAGTAAATAAAAGTAAAGTAAACTATATTCAGTGAATACATCATTCTTGTTTTTCCATTTTGAAGGAGAGACTTGTAAGTGCGTCATCTTGATGGATGTGTCATATATTTATCAGTATGACATTATTATAGCCTTCTTATTGTTTGAATAAAGTTTAGTCTATTACACAATGACGATGTATCATCAAAAGTTTCTAGCTGTCTATGTGTTTTATTAAACAAATTTGTAAATCTTCTTATGATACACATTGAACAATGTTTCTAACTTTCTTTTAGCATTCCGTACAGCTTTTCCGGTGAAGGCAATTTTTTATTTTTTGGGAAGAATTTTCAATGGACAAAACCAGAACCAACATCTTATAAATGAGATGAAATGTGCAGTAATTTTTTATTTTATAGAAAAACTATAAAAACCTATTAGAAATTATGAAAACCTAAACCTTGTGGCTCAAATGAATTGAGCAATTCAAGATAACGTCACTTTGCCAGAAAAGCTTAGGTGTAGATTCATTTTCATCTTTTATTTCATAAATTGTTATTTAGACATCGCGTTTTAGAATGAGATTAGGATTAAGTGAAGAGATTAGCAGATTATCTTCTGGTGTCGTTAACTCATTTTGGTAAAAAAAAAGTGGGATAAAACCCTATGATCCTAGGATATGTCCACAAGGGACCGTTCATAAAGAATAAACATTTTTCCATACAATTTTAGAACGCTTCGAATAAAAGCCATACAAAAACTAGAAAAATAGGAGTTATATACGTGAAAGGTAATGTCAGAACCTCCTAAACGCAAAACTTTCAAAAAATCTTCTATTTTTGCTTATATTTATATTGTCCTAACTCATATTCCTGTAAAACGGTGAAGTCAAATTCATATTAAAAGTGGGTCAAATATAATTTTATGTTATCAAAACCTCTCAAGTGCCATGTACTAGCATCCCACTATACCATTTTTTTTTAATTCAAAAGGCAAATCTTTTTTAGTGTCATTTCGAAGGTTCTGGACAAAGTATTTTGATTTACGGATGTATTAAATTTAAGTACTGCATGTGATAATGTATGTTTTTCAGAACAGCGTAGAATTATTTCACTCACCATAATCATCATGAGATGAGGCTATAATTTCGTGATGCAAAACCGCACAAAGTTTTGAAAGAATCAAATAAATTAGTTCATCCATGTTGATAAGAAGCTATAACTTCTTACCAACATGGATGTACTATTTTTTTTTCATCAGTTTCATTCTGCGATTGTCTATAGACAATCGCAGAATGAAACTGATGGTGAAGGAAAATAGAGTTCGACTTTCATAAGGAAATCTTGTTTGCTAATGTGATAAATTCAATGATTATTTGAACCACAGTAAAACGAGAAGATGCTATCTACTGCAACATTTATGACACGTTAAGACAGTTGTTTGCACCGTTCTTGCAAATTAATTATTATTTCTTTACTTATGGTAAGGAGAGGCAACGCCAACCGGTGGGGCAAAGGCGACTTTGCTTATAACATCGCTATTATTTAACAATTTTAATATTACTTTGCATTACATAATATCTATTATATCATAGAGATAATGTCACGTACTAAAATCTTGAAAATTGACGATGTAAAAGAAAAATGATGCAGAAAACAGTTTTGACAACGAAAGAATGGAAGATTCGCTGGCAGAAATATAAAGTTTTCAACATTAATGGCAATACTTACAGTATGAAAATTTGATATTTTGACAGAAAAACAATATCACATTATGCGATTATAATAATTGAACGTAATTAGTCCGTCTCTAGTGCAATGTCAACGCATAAGAGGTTATATCACAGCTATCACTATTTTTATTTAAAAAAACTTATTCCACTTGCTAGAAATGTTTTAAGGTAATTTTTCCAGTGTATAAAATACCACAGAAGCGAACCATCATGTTTTGCCATCTTCAGATATTTTGATTTTCATAAAAAGCTGCGGTTGGCTTTGCCCTCGGGTGTGGGGCAAAGCAAAAATTCAAAATTCTAGAAAAATCCTAGAAAAACTGAAAATCATTTTTTTTTCAAAAATCAATTTTAATAGAATATTTAAAAAGAAGTACAAAATTTTTTAAAAAAGAATCTGGAAGGTTTTAAGGCAATTTCTTCATTTCAGGATTTTGGAAAACTTTTAGGTTTGAGTTCCAAGATATTAACGAAATTTTCATTAGGTTCCTGAAAAATTTGTAATTGATTTTTTTATTAAATTTTCAAGAGAATATTTTAAAAGATTTCGAAACCAATTTTCATGTATGAATTTTTGTTTCTAGCTTAAAATTGATTAAAATGATATAATTTTGAAAATTTATAAATTTTCTGATTCGTTCCTCAATTTATAGTATTGAAAATCTTTTTTGTTTTTAAATTCATCTCTTTTGGTAGAAACTTGCTATTTTTCATTTAAAAATGCAACTGTTTAGTGGGAAATTATTGTTTTATTTAAGGATTCAAACATTTTATTGAAAATTCGTATTTTTCTTATGAATTCAAAGGCTTTTGATTTAAAATAAAAACATTTTTTGGTTGAAATATCAACTATTACATTTTTTGATTGATTGAAAATGTAACTATTTTGTTTGAAAATTCATTTTTCAAAGAATAATAATTACTTTTTTAACTGGAAATTTAATTATTCCAGTTGAAGATTCTTCATATGAATTGAAAGTTAATCTCTTTGGTTGAAAATCTAACTATTTAATTAAAAATCTGTTTTTTCAGTTGAAAAATTAATTATTCCAGTTGAAGATTCATTATATGAGTTTAATATTTATGTTTTTGTACAAAAATTCAAATTGTTTGTTGAAAATTTGTCTTTTTTTGTAGAAAATTAATCTGCTTCGTAGAAAATTCATTTATTTGGTTGAAATTTCAACTTTTATGTTGAAAATTAACGTTTTTGTTGAAAATTCTTTTTTCTGGTGAACCAATTATGATTTTATTTGAAAATTTATCTCATTTATTGAAATTTTTAATATTTTCTTTAAAAATTCATTTTTTCATTCCAAAATTACTTTTTTCACTAAAAAATTTACTTCATATATTTAGTTATTTTTGGAAATAATTTTTTTTCAATTAAAATTTAGCTATTCTATTAAAGATTAATTATAATTAATTAATCGTATACGTTGATAATAATTTGTCATTTTAGGTAGAACATTAATCTTGCTTGTGGAAAAATCATCGATTTGATTAAAAATTCAACTATTTGGTTGAAAATTATTTTTTTTTTCAGTAGAAAATTAATCTTCCTCGTGAAAAATTGATCTATGAGTTCAAAAAATCCATTATTTGGTTGAAAATTCATATTTTTGCTTGAAAATGCAATAATATTATTTAAAATTTTAGGAATTTAAATTTTTTCAAATTGAATTAAACATAATGAAAGTGTTCATCTTGCCATGCAAATTTCAATGTTTCAGTAAACAATTTTATTGACTAGCATGCCTAAATACAATATCATAGAAAAAAACTGAAACTTCATCTTTTTATTATTCGCAATTTCAAGAGTTCTATATTTCAAGAGTTTAAATTTACCGCCTTTTTGTGGACTAAGTCTGACGCATGCGCAAAAAGTCATTTCCGACAAGATCGACAGTAGCAGACAGTAGTCGACGCTTCGTTATTTACTTCAAAAATTTATTCAATTTTCTATTAAAATCTCGATAATTATTGCAACAAGTAAGAGAGCATTAATTATAGCAAAAATATTCACCCAAATAATCATTCCTGGATCTTAATCGTTGACGTAAGTATTCAAACAACATACTTTCGTTAACCTTTTGAGGTTAGGTTCTTGTAAAAATATTTACTTCTGTCAAAAAATTAACACTAATTATTTGTTTGCACCCTTTTTGAGTTTTTTTTTGGCAAAATATTGAAAATTGTAGCTTCTAAAGTTATTCCACTCGAAAGATCTATCTGAAACTTCACGAGAAAAACAACTTTATGAGGTTAGAAAAATCGTGCAAATTTTTATTTACATTTTGCCTATTTTATTAATTATATAAATAAAAATGTCGACTTCGAAACATTTGTTTATAATTTGTAAACTTAGGGAATATCATACAATTTTATTATTTTGTTCAAAATTCAACAATTTTGTTAAAAACAAAAAAGTCAATATTTTTTGTTAAAAATTCAACTTATTTGTTAAAAATAAGTCATTTTGAGTTGCAAATTCAACTAATTGCTTGATTATTACCATTTTTGTTGATAATTTATATTTTTAGTTTGAAAATTCAACTGTTTAGTAGAAAACTTCGACCTTTTGGCATGAAAATTCCACATTTTGAATGAAACTTTTTTTCATCATTGGTTGAAAATTCGTTTTTCTGATTTAAAAAATTGTCTGTTGTAGAAATTTCATCTTTTTTGGCAAAAAAGCAACTGTTTGATTCAAAACTAATCTTTTTCGATCCAAGATTTTTATCTTGTTCAAAAATCGTCTTCTTAGGTTGAATTCAACTGTTTTTGGTTTAAAATTAAAATATTTTTTGGTGGAAGCATGAACTATTAGATATTTTGTTTAAAATTTAACTACTTAGTTGAAAGTGGAACTAATTTGTAAAAAATTCATATTTTTGGTTGATGATTCATCATTTGCATTCAAAAGCCTTTTTTAACTTCAACTGTTTTATTGACAACTCGTTTTTAATTAGTTAAAAATTAATTTTTTAAGTTAATATTTAATTACTCCATTTTTTTGAAAATTTAAATATTTTGTTGAAATATTAATTTCTTTAGTTAAAAATGAACTTTTTAAGCTATTCAATCAAAAATTAACTTTTTCACTGTTAAATTTAACTAATTTAACCAAATTATTTAATTAATGATTAAATTATAATTATATTATATATATTATTATATTATATAATTATATATATTATATTATAAATAATTATTTAATGTAATTAACCAAAAATGGATTCATTTTTTGTTCTAAATTTATATTTTTTAGTAGAACATTCATGTATGTTATTGAAAATTCGTCTTTATTGGTTGAAAATTTATTCTTTCAGTTGAAAATCGTGTATGTTTTTGAAAATTCGTATTTTTTGGTAGAAAATTAATTTTTGTGATTAAAAATTTGACGATTTTGTTGGAAATTCGTCTTTTGTGGTAGAATATTAATCTTATTGGCAAAAAATTCATCTTTCCGATTGACAATTGATTTCCTTCGTTGAAAATTTAACTATTTTGTTGAAAATTCTATTTTATTTTGGTTAAAAATGATTTTTTTTTAACTT